>CAWUFW010022499.1:0-94191 GCA_963921515.1 Calotriton arnoldi | reverse complement strand
TGGGTGCTTACTGAGTACTTTGGTCAACTTGGATCCCCCCGACACCATGATTCAGCTTTCAGGGTGGCAGCAGTAGTTTCCTACAGGTGATGTGCCACACACCCCTGGACTTCATATCTTCTGCACTTGTTGACTGTGTGGCCACTGCCACGTGGGATTACCTTGCATTTGTAGTGGAAACAACATGTTGCAAATGTGTAATAAACCTGTGCTTCACTTTGGGATGTGCGTTGTCTGTGGTCACACATCTGACTGACATTTGCTTACTGCACCTGTGGGCTAGTTGACACAGACTCTGAATAGGTGTGGTGTCTGTGCATTCCACAGTATTTCCTGGCAACATCACTGTAGGCGATGAGTTCGATGGCCCTGGTGTCTCTGTGTTGTGTAGCCCTAGTGGTGTGTCTCCCTCATATGTGTCACGTCACCATGACTCACATGACGGTGTTGTACTTGCTGTAGCAGTTAGGATGGTGGGTGCTGTACACTGGGATTGTGATCCAAAGTTCCCAGATGAGTTGGAAGTCTTGGTAGCAGAAATGTCCTGAGTGTAGTCCACAGTCATATGATACATTAGTCAAACTTGAACTCCCCATGTCATGTGGGAGAGTTGTGTTGCATTCGACAGGGTGAAAAGTTTGCACACAAAGGAGATTTTCCAGAACAGGTGTTGGCTTCCTGGGGGATGTATGTGGCCATCAACCTCTCAGTTTTCCTTCCTCGGACGACCCCTCTTCTTTGGGGGGGGACCCACACGTGCAGGCTGCTGCGGTGCAGGGGAGTCTCCGCCAGAGTCCTCCTCCCTCCCTGTGGCGGTGTCAGTTGTTGCAGCACCAGATGTTGTGGGCACACAGGGAGGTGTGGCCATGTTGGTGCTAATCTGGCAGAGGCATGTCAATATGTCCCTATGCACCGCTGTGAGTTCTTGCAATGTGTTAGAAGAAGAAGGTTATGCTGTTCCTCAAGAGTGTACGAGCAAGGGAAATTGACACCACCCTGAACGTTTGGGTTCAGAGTTGGGAGTCCATTTATTGGATTGTAATGCCCTCACACACCCAATCGGGTGTCATGCTTCATCATCTGGGCTGCTCCTCGCCGGGTCGGCGGTGCAATACCCAACGGGCTCCCTGTAGTAGGGGCACTTTGGCGGAGATCTTTTTCCAATAGCCGTATGGTGAAGTGGGGGTGAGGGGCCAGAACTGTGTAGATGTATGTGTGTGATTTAAAATAAGGTTCGGAGTATCCGTGAAGACAATTTTTAATCAGTGGGTCTCCTACCCTAGTTAAAAATATAAACAATGCGGTGCTTGGCTAAGTATTATGTCTTGGGTCTAAGCGTCGCTATGGGTGCAAACGAGGTCAACATGTTTCTCGCTCACTGTAAAAGTCTACATGCGATTCATCAGGACCTATATTGTGGAAACTATCTACACTTAAAATTGGCGACGTGGCAACATACTCACATCCACCAGGTAACTACCTAAATCGTGTACCTGTCAGACCTGGTTCTACCCATTGTTGTAAGCTAACCAGGCGGCATCAGTACCCGGTAGGTCAAACTAGAGGAGTTCCTCACGAGTTTTGTGCTGTTGTCACGTATCAAGTCGACCTACCCACATCTACCGGGTCCGAGAGGTTCTTCTAATACTTCAATTAGGGCACCTATGCTGGACCTCCCTCGACACTGATAGAGGAAAAAGCCCTGTAGTCCCTCCTTTGTATACTGATTCTTGCAATGTGTCCCACTTGGACTCCATGCGAGACATTTGTGTCTCCACACGGGACATGTGGGAGTCCAAGCGGGCATGATGGGCAGCCTGCTGCTGTTGTATGTCCTTGAGGATCCCCACTACCTGTCTGACCTCTCCAGTGCTATCCTGGTACGCATCAGCGATGCGTGCCAGTTGTGGGTCATCATGCAGTCCAGACCCCTCTGCAAGCAGCGACCTATGTCTACCACCCCTCCCACCACCCCTGGCGACACGTGCAGGACCTGCGGTGGCACGCACAGGTGACCAAAGGCCCCCTTGGGGGTTGTTAGTGGTGTTGTTGTCCGTTGCTCCACAGTGGGCCTGGGGCCCTGTGCTGCTATCATCGGTGGTCCTTGGTCTGTCCGTGTCGGCGGGGGTGGTCTGTGTGTTGGCAGTTGTTGGAGGGTGGGTGCAGGGGTGCAGATGTTGGTCCTGCTGGTGCTGCATGTTGACTCACACCGGAGGTGCCAGGTAGGTCTTTGCCATCCGAGGAGGGCAGAGGCTGTTCCACACCAGTGAGCTCAGTGTCCCCCGGAGCCTGGGACAGGGACTCCTCCTCGCCTGCTGCTGTGTCCCCATCATCATCCCCTGTATTTGGATGAGACACACATTGTATGTTATGTTTCTACAGGCATCAATGGTTCACACACCTGACAGTTGTGACTGTACCTCTGGATGCGGGCATGTACATTGCATTGTCCTAAGTTGTCACAGTAAGAGGTTGATATTGGTATAGCACATTGTCCTGCATACCTGGGGCATTTCAATGTGAATGTTGAGGTGTGTGCATGGCCAGCATTGGTTGTATTTGGTGGACATCCGGCCATCCTTCTCCACCTAGCCCAGTTATCCCACCATGAAGCATGCCACCCTTGCAGTGGGTTCAGGTTGACTCTCAGGATGTCATTCAGTGGTGTTCTGCTGTATGTTGGTGCACAGTTCCCAGCAGGGCCTTGTGCTCCCCACAGCAGTACCCAGTGTCAGCCATCTTGTCAGTCCTTATCCACTACCTGTGATGTGAGCATGGTTCAGAGTGGTGTTGATGGGCCAATTGTGAGGGTGAGCAATATCTGTGACTACAACTCCCATCATGCTATTGCCTACACCCCCCTTCCCAGCATGCCCGTACTTCCTTCCTTTTGACTCTGCTTCCCTGTGGGGTAGTGTGCCTGTGCTGACAGGAAGGCTGACAGTGTTGTCCTTGCGTTTGTTTGGCTACAAGTCCCAAGAGTGTCCCTGTGCTTCACACAGCATTACCCAGGGTGGTGGTTCTTTGTGGGATCTTCATTTGGTGTGTGAGGCATTGCATTCTCCCAGGTGGGTTATGTGGAGTTTGTGTTGAGGGGGTGTGTGAGGAGAGCTGCTTGTAACTATGGTCAGTGCTGTCAGTCCTCCTTCCCACCCAGCCAGATATCCCACCATGCAACGTGCTTGCATTGCAGGGAGTGCAAGTTGTCTTTCAGGATGTCAGGCAGTGGTGTTCTGCTGTTTGTTGGTGCACAGTTCCCAGCAGGGCCTTGTGCTCCCCACAGCAGTACCCAGTGTCAGCCATCTTGTCAGTCCTTATCCACTCCCTGTGATGTGAGCATGGTTCAGAGTGGTGTTGATGGGCCAATTGTGAGGGTGAGCATTATCTGTGACTACAACTCCCATCATGTTATTGCCTACACCCCCCTTCCCAGCATGCCCGTACTTCCTTCCTTTTGACTCTGCTTCCCTGTGGGGTAGTGTGCCTGTGCTGACAGGAAGGCTGACAGTGTTGTCCTTGCGTTTGTTTGGCTACAAGTCCCAAGAGTGTCCCTGTGCTTCATACAGCATTACCAAGGGTGGTGGTTCTTTGTGGGATCTTCATTTGGTGTGTGAGGCATTGCATTCTCCCAGGTAGATTATGTGGAGTTTGTGTTGAGGGGGTGTGTGAGGAGAGCTGCTTGTAACTATGGTCAGTGCTGTCAGTCCTCCTTCCCACCCAGCCAGATATCCCACCATGCAACGTGCTTGCATTGCAGGGAGTGCAAGTTGGCTTTCAGGATGTCAGGCAGTGGTGTTCTGCTGTTTGTTGGTGCACAGTTCCCAGCAGGGCCTTGTGCTCCCCACAGCAGTACCCAGTGTCAGCCATCTTGTCAGTCCTTATCCACTCCCTGTGATGTGAGCATGGTTCAGAGTGGTGTTGATGGGCCAATTGTGTGGGTGAGCAATATCTGTGACTACAACTCCCATCATGCTATTGCCTACACCCCCTTCCCAGCATGCCCATACTTCCTTCCTTTTGAGTGGACTTCACTGTGTGTGAGTGTGAGAGCAATGGCAAGATGGCTGACAGTGTGGTCCTGTTGTTTGTTGGTGCCCAGTTCCCAGCAGGGCCTTGTGCTCCCCACAGCAGTACCCAGTGTCAGCCATATTGTCAGTCCTTTTCCACTCCCTGTGTTGTGAGCATGGTTCAGAGTGGTGTTGATGGTCCAAATGTGAGGTTGCCCATTATCTGTTACTACGAGTCTCATCATGCTCTTGGCTACACTGACTTCACCAGCATACACAGGATTCCTTCCTTTCTGTGAGCTTCCCTGTGAGGTGGTGTTCTAGTGGTGGCTAAATATCTGACAGTGTTTGTTAGTTAGATTTGTGCCACTGCCTAGCTCTATTTGGTATTGGGTTTGTACATGTCATGACACAGTTACATATCACTATGACATGGCATGTATTGTGTTTATCTGACTGACATATACTTCTTGGGATGATTATCTTTTGGTTGCTGTTGGTTTGCTAGGGGTGCATGGTTTGACTATCCCCTTGACAGTGATGTGTGTGTATTGGCACACAATATTGTATATATTAGTTGTGTACTCACCAGGCTCTGGGATGTTTGTTAGTCCATATACGCTCACTGGTGGTAGGATGGCCCGCACCTTCTCCTCCCAGGGCCTGAGGTATACTGGTTTGGCAGGAGGGCCACTGCCGGTGTGCTGGCTCAGGAGGTAATCCTTCTTCAGTAGGTCCCTGACCCTCCTGCGCACATCATACCACCTGTTCTGGATGTCTTCCTTTGTGCGCAAACATGGTGATTGTGCTGCTCACCCTGTCGACGATCCTCGCCCACATCTTGGTTTTCTGTGCCATGGGGGTCTGTTGGACCAATGTGCCAAACAACTGTGGCTGTACCCTCAGGATCTCGTCTACCATGACTTCCAATTCACTATCTAGGAACTTTGGATTCTTCTTTAGGGGCATGGTGATGGGTGGTGGTGGTGATTGATGTGTGTGTGTGTGCAGGTGAGGGTGTGTGTGTGTAGGTTTTGCTGTGTGTGTGTGAGGGTGCTATTTGTTGAGGTGCTAATGGTGTGTGGCTTTTGTGTTGGATGAGCTGTGTGTGTGTCTGCTGTCTGCTGGTGTTCTGTGCTGGCAGATCAGTGGAATTTGCAAAGGATCATGGTAGGGATTTGTGGCCTTTATGTAGGTTGAGTTGGGGGTGTGTTCTTGTTCCATTTTTTTCCCCCTGTATTTATTGGCTTTGTCATTGCTTGTTTGGCCCTCTTTTTTTGTATTTTTTCATTTGTGATTATTGTGCATGTAGGAGTCGTTCTTCTGACCGAGTAGGACATTGCAGTTATCTCGTGCGCGCTCTCCGAGTCGTTCCCGCTGTGTTTCAGCTCAGTTTCATATGCGGCGACGCGTCGGTCGCGGAGTATTGTGTTTGTTCGGCTGGGTTTTGTATGCTTGTCGGTCGTACGGCTTGGGCTCCGTGCGAATCGGTTCTGCTTTTGCACCCATTGCATCGTACTGCGCGGGTCGGAGTTCGCGGGTACGTTTCGTTCGGGTTGATTCCTGGTGCGTGTCGGTCGGTTCGATTCGCGTGGCTTCCCAGCCGGATAGCTTGTTTCCGTCCGGGTCGGTCATTCGCCTTGAGTTCCGTACGAGTTGGTCGTGATTCACATGCATTTCATCGTACTTCCCAGGTCGGGCAACGCCGGTACGTGTCGGTCGGACTATGATCCCGTACCGAGTCGGTCAGTATTTTTTCCGGCCCGAATCGGATTCGGCCCCTTAGTGTTTATGGATACATATTCGTTTAAACGTTTGAGGATGACGTGAGCTTTGATGGTGAGAAGGTGAAAGTTGTGGTTCTGTGTGATATTTCTACACACTGTGCTGCAGCTGGACAGATTACATTGTGAGTTAGGCCTGTGTTCTTCACCCTCATCCCCGGGAGAGCATAATAAAACCTACAGTAAGAATAGGTTTTTTTCCTTGGGGGGAGCGGTTTAACTCACGCCCACGCACTTGGCCCTGGTGTGGAGCAGTATAGTTCGCGTAGTTTCCGGGCAGGGCCGGTATGCCTCTGCATTCTCCCGGTGCATTGCTGGCCCTGGGGTGTTCAGACCAGAATGATCAACCATGATGAGCCCAGGGGCCTATCGGACACCTCAGCAGCCCCATCTGTGAGCTCCCCTCAGTGTTCATTCTATACACAAAGGAGGCACCCTCAACTTGTCACCTCGAGGGTATGGCCAGGGCCCCCGTCTCCCTGCCTTGCAAGTATTCCTTACGCCATGATCCACCCATGAAAGGCCTCGCATGCCATTATATTCGCGGCCTGCTGCCGTGAGAGCTTGGCTCAACATTTTTGCGAGAGCTTATTTCGTTTTCCAGTACAACTATTTTACAGAGAGATGCGTGCGTGCAAGGACGTCCGCATATCGCGTGGCAGGGCAACAGACTAGCCCCCAGAGAGGTGGCGCATGAGCGGTTGCCCCTCAGAGGCGTGTGCCTCTGCCTTCTACGTTGGCCTGCACTGATCAGCACTTTCGGGGTGCTAGCGGGCAGGGGGGGTGTCAGATGTTGCGTTGATTGATTGGATCTATATGGTCATTGTTCAGTGTGGTCCTGTTAGACTCTAAGTTGTTGACTCCACTGGCGAGGCCCAGTCTCCTTGAGGGAGCTGGGTAGGGGGGGCAGTTGCATGCCCAGCGGAGAGGATCTACACTGCATGTGAGCAGGTAAGGCATAAGAGCCATTGAGATTTCTGGAAAAGTCAACACAGAGAGTGAATGGAACATATTTGTCTAAAGCCAGTCCTGCTGGTATCTTAATATGGGTGCACTGGAGGAAGGGATTCGGATACTGCACAGTGTAGTCAATTTACGTAGCTCCTCTGTTGGCGGAAAAAAATCGAGAAAGCATTGGAATAGCCAGTCGGCCGGGCTTTAATGTGGCAGTCGTCATCAGAAGGCTAAAGAGCAGAAGTGGCTGAGACCAGCTGGCGTGTAATCCACAGGCTTGCACACATACTGCTTATCACATTAAAGCCTGTCCTGTTAGCTTTACCTGCGAGGGGGAGCAAAACTGGCAAAAAACTATGCCTTCGCCTTTACAGTGCACAGAGAAGACTTAATGTGACAGACAGTGCAATGATCGAGTGTACTTTTCAAATGCAAAATAGTCCCTCGTGCAGGCCAAAGCTCTTCCAAGAAGGCGGCATGGTACTTCAAAAGCATAAGGTGTAATCCAAAGCTCATTCAATTTTCAATTAGTAACAATAACACAGCTGAGTTATGAAGTCAGATCTAAACGTCGGTTAAAAGTATTAGGGGGCTGATGGTGGTAATGAAAAGGTAAATCCGGACCCTTATGAGGGGGTGGGGGGATACTGGCTTTCCAGTAGCCCTTATCTCCCCATGCGTAGTGACCACGGGTGCGCTTACCCCTGCAGAGTGTAAGCTGCAGCGCGGGATGAGATAATTAACCCCTTTGAAAGAGCACTGGCTGGCACTCGAGCACGCGTAGCTCCAGGCACGACACACGCTTTGTTGTCACAACCCATGGTCCCTGCTTGCAAACACATGTGCCTAATGAACACTTGCGTGTAACAAGCCCCACTAGTTTAGTCCAGTCTTAACTGGCCGTACGTCCACTTTCCCTAAGGAAAAGCGCCAGGCTGCAAACATCAGTTGCACTGACCTGTTTGTATGTGATGACCCCGTCCGTCCCCTTCACAGCACGCCGAGGCCACAGGCAGCGCTATAAGTTCCCAGAGGCAGTCAGGAGCGTCTCGAACAGAAACGCTTTACCGAGCTAGTAGTTTAGAAAAGGGCGATTTGCATTCCATAGGAGCGAAGAGGGGTAGGGGCCAGGGAGGGGTGCGGGTGTATATTTCCAGCCTTGTTCTCTCTCAGTATAGGCGTTCACAGCAGCCTTGAATACAGGGAAATAATGAAGAAACAAATACACACGTAATTCGTTTTCCGCCGGCTTACTTGTTGGTTTCGCTAAACTGCCCAAATGCCTACGTTTTGCTCAGACCCAGAGATGAAGCATAAACAAGGTCCTGGTGTCCTGATAGATTGTAACTTCATTGCATCTTGTTCCGATCCGTTAGTCGCAGAAAGAAACACTTCTTTTCTCGAGTTCGCAGCTGAAATCGAAGCAGCGGCCGTCTGCCTTGAGCAAGTCCATTTCCTGTGGACCCTACCTTTACAAGACCTCGTTAAATAATGCCCAGCGCCTCTGTGGCAATAATCACACTGTGGGTGATATCATATAAAGTTAGCGGGCAGCTCAAGGGCAACACACGCATGCAGACTCAGAATTGGCTTCTCTTAAAGCAAATGGCCATGAATTGCCGAATGGTACGGCACGGTTAGTTTCGAGAGGGCAAAGGCCCCCGCACTATATTTTTTGATTGCCTCCAGGACCTGGCCCACCCGGGGGCTGATTAAGATGAAGCGCGGGAGAGCGCGCTTCATTTTTTTTCAGCAGGATTCGCACACCCAGCGCGAATTCTGCTGATTCTTTTTTTTTTTTTTTTTTAATGCTTTTTTGGGGCCTGCGGGTCCCTGTGGGACCCTGTGGGACCCCCTGAGAAGGCAGAGGGGGTCAGGGTGTTTCTACCCTTCCCCCTTTTCTTGTTTTTTAACCTTTATTTTACTGTTTTCTTGTGACTCGGTTACCGAGTCACAAGATGGCTGTCAACACATTCAGGTTTGGAGTGTTGGCAGTCAATCAGTATTAAGCGTGTGCTCGGGAGGATTCGCGAATCCTCCTTGGTGCTCAGATATATACATTTTTATTTTTTGAATTTATCAGCAACTACTGAATGGATTTACACCATTTAAAAAAAGGGCGCTTTCTGAACCAAGAGCTACCTTTTTGCCAAATTTGGTGTAATTCCATTCAGCAGTTCAAGCTGTAGCCTGTTCCAAAATTTCCTATGGAAATGAACATGGGGAAAATGCGTTTTGGGACCCCCCTTTTTTGTCGGCCCCTGCTTGACGAATCACCCCGAAACTTTCAAGACAGGAGCTGACCGGAGCTGGTCATTAGTTTGGAAAATTTTGCAAAGATTCGTCAAACGGCGCTAAAGATATTGGCAAAAGAAAAAAACGCTTTTGAATAGAAACAAGGTCCTAACTATAACTACCTACTGGCGACCGCCAGTAGGAAATATATATATATATATATATATATATATTATCTACTGGCGGTCGCCAGTAGATAGTTATAGTTAAAACCTATTATCCATAGGAAATCCGCGACATTCTATTTGAAATAACGTTGGTGCCGGTTGACGAATCTTCGCGAAAGTTTCCAACTTGTTGGGGCGCTCCGGTCCGCTCCTATCCTGAAAGTCTCGGGTGATACGTCAAGCGGGGGCCGAGAAAAGGGGGTCCCAAAACGCGTTTTCCCCATTCATTTTTCCATAGGAACCTTTAGTCGCAGCTACAGCCCGAACTGCTGAACGGAATTACACCAAATTTGGCAAAGAGGTAGCCCTTGGTTCAGTGTCGTGCCTTTTGCTTAAATGGTGTAAATCCGTTCAGTAGTTCCTGAGAAAATCAAAAGTAAAGTCACATATATATCTGGGCGGAGCCTAACCACACATGTCATCGTGAGATCTGATTGGCTGTCAGCACTTCATCCTGGAATTGCTGGCAGCCATCTTGGGACCAATATAAATGATAGTACCTCATTGAAATGCATTGTAGTGAATAGAAGATTTTGAGGGTCACCAAAAGGAGAACTATAAAGGGTGATAACAGGCTTTAGTTACATTAGAATTTATTTGTTGATGGTACCATACTAATTTTAGGAATTGTGGTGTATTCTAAGGTGATTTTACCATGTGAAAAACCTTCTGCTGGGATATCATGAATCATGTTTGAGAGAACACTATTTTCTCATGCTTGTCCCATGTAGGTTTGGAAGGTGCTCCAGAAGCTAAAATGAGAGCATATTTTCTGTAAATTCACATTATCTTTCTCACTCATGTGAGAATGAAGTCTGACATTCTCAGTAAAACATGTACATCCAACAAGGGCAGAGACTGTCAGTTGATTCCTTTGTGTTCTACTGCAGCTTCCCAGAGTGTTCTAAAGAACAACTAGAGTGCTAACAGCCTTACTTATGACAAAAGTATGGCACACCTGAAGCCATCTTGATTGGAATAAACTGGTAACACTTAAAACAATTTAATTTAAAAAGGAACAAAATGATGGGGTTCATTTTGTCATAGAAATTATGGTTAGTGCTGTAGAAAAGAAAATTAGGACATGTTTCAAGTGTGATCTCAAATATCTTCCTGTTATATTTCAACAGGAGCAGCCTGCCAGTTGATGCCTTTGTGTTCTACTGCAGCTTCCCAGAGTGTTCTAAAGAACAACTAGAGTGCTAACAGCCTTACTTATGACAAAAGTATGGCACACCTGAAGCCATCTTGATTGGAATAAACTGGTAACACTTAAAACATTTAATTTAAAAAGGAACAAAATGATGGGGTTCATTTTGTCATAGAAATTATGGTTAGTGCTGTAGAAAGAAAAATTAAGACATATTTCAAGTGTGATCTCAAATATCTTCCTGTTATATTTCAACAGGAGCAGCCTGCCAGTTGATGCCTTTGTGTTCTACTGCAGCTTCCCAGAGTGTTCTAAAGAACAACTAGAGCGCTAACAGCCTTACTTATGACAAAAGTATGGCACACCTGAAGCCATCTTGATTGGAATAAACCGGTAACACTTAAAACATTTAATTTAAAAAGGAACAAAATGAGGGGTTCATTTTGAAAATAGAAATTATGGTTAGTGCTGCAGAAAGAAAAATTAGGGCATGTTTTAAGTGAGATCTCAAATCCTCTTCTATTTCATTAGAAAATTCTGACATGCAGACTGAAACAATCACTTTCAATACCAGCAGCAGACTACCAGTTAACTCCCTGGTGAGCAGTAGCTTTACTCCAGTGATCTAATGAGCAACTAGAGTGCTAACATTCTGAATTTATGGCAGATGTGAGACACATCTGAATGCCTTCTTGATGGAATCAAAGTAAAAACTGAAAGCATTTCCTACTGAGGAGACTGCAGTAAATGAAGAAATTAGGAAACTTCATAACAAAGAAGTCTTCCAAGATGGCCACCAGTGAAAAAAGAGCCCAAATGTAGCACAAATATTACCCAGATGTAGCCCACATATAGCCCAATGACAAAAGTGTGCAAAACACTTTTATTTTTAGTTTTTCTGCAGTTTTATATAGTACAAACTGGTCAGGTATTGGAGCGTTGCATCTTACTTGGACCCCTTATTGCGTATTTTGCACGAAGTACATGAGATTGATCTTACGAAACATTGAACTTTACGATTATGTTAACCTGAAGTTGCTCTGAACCGGGCTTTGTAACACCCGTTTTTACCTACTGGTTTTAATTAATTCTCACTGTATTGTATTAGGAAAGAGGATTTACTGTTTTTATGTACACTTTTATGATCTATGTTTCTAAATCAGATCAAATAAAGTTTAATGAATTCTATGGCAGGACGGAGGCGAGGATTATGCATATCTTTCCTCACTTTATTTGCATAGCAGTTCAAAGAAAACGTAACACAACAATCATTAAACAAAAGACTACACAACCCATGAACCATTAGGGGGTAGTCTCCAAGGCAACTATAGTCCAATCATATCACAGTCCATCGTATATAATATCGTGACGTCCCTTCCGCTTCCTCTTTCTTCACTGCTCGTCAGTTAAGTGCATTCCTTACAGTCTTGGCTTAATCTGACGTTGTTGCTGTTTGTATAGCGGTTTCTTGTGCACGTTATTAGCATTATTGCCTTGGTATTGTTTCATATTGCCTGCGCAGCAGGCTCTTGCCCGAGCGCGTTCTCCCCCTCGCAGTTTCTCCCGCTGTGTGCTCTGCACGCGGTGAGATCCTATCAGGCGCGTCTGGTCCGAGCGAGGCAGCTCCGTCGAGCGCTCCCGCTGGTCTTTACGTGCGTTTGGGAATCCGGTCACTCCTTTAGTGTCCGCTTGATTCCCGACCAACCCTCGCCTAATTTTGACACCGCTACGCGATGATTTCCCCACACGGCCACGTTAGTGACCCGCGCCACCTGGTGGTGGTAATTGGTATTGCGCCTCAGTCTATTCTTATAACAGCTTCGGGGAAAGCCCAGCTGTTGGAGCACCGGCGAGGGGGCTACCTTAAGGATTTTAAGGGCATTTGTTCTGTGCTCACACCCTCTGCTATCATGTCTTCTCAAGAAGACCATTTTACTCCTCCTACCAGGAAGTGGAGGAGGAATGGCCCCCAACTTCTCCCTCCAGCAGTGGACCAAGCCTCTCTCTGGCTATTTCTAGGGCGCTGGCTCCTCTTAGGGATCAGGTTGATAAGCTGGCGAAAAGCATCCCTGGGGTGTTCAGTGACCCAGATCTGGTGGTGGCGGGTCCCAGTAGCTCCCAGATGGGGAATATAAGGGTCGTTAAGCATAATGTGGGGCACTTGGAAGGATTTGATAAACTTACGGTGACCTTCCTCAAGAGTGCGCGAACGCTAAAACATGCACCCTGCCGGGAGGAGGAGGGACCCGGAGAAAATTGCGACACTGTCACCACTATTGTAGACCCCGACGGCGGGTTTCCCTTAGAGGGAGAGGGTGTATTGGAGGACGATTTCTCCTCCGATGAGGATAAGGACTCGGGGCGTCCCTGGCGTCCAGAGTCCCACTCCTCTCAGTCCCCGGTTGGGGACGGGGTCCACTCGGACATGTTCGAGCCTACCCAAATTTACCATCCTAGGTCGGCGGAGTGGACACCTGACGCCAAAGTGGCAGAGTATGTGGTGGGGAAAATCCATCAACCCCTTGAAAGGGAGGTCAAGAATAGGATGAGGGGAGAATGCCCCAGGCCCTCACTGAAGGTGGCACACACGCCTGAAATTGATGAGAAACTATGTACCTTTTTCTCCAAGTATATGAGGGATCCCAAGAAAGGAATTGATAGGTCTTGGACGTGGTAGGGCCCTTGACCCAAATTATTCAATTGACGGAGCGTTCCAAAGAGTCAGGATCCCTTTGTCCACGGATATTGTGGCTGGTTGGGCGCACTACCCTAAACCCTAAAACACTACCCCCTCCACTACCCAAACACCACTGCACTACCCTAAACCCTAAAACACTACCCCCAGAACAACACCCTACACTACCCAAACATAACTGCACTACCCTAAACCCTAAAACACTACCACCAGCACGACTCCCTACACTACCCAAACACCACTGCACTACCCTAAACCCTAAAACACTACCCCCAGCACGACCTCTTCACTACACAAACACCACTGCACTGCCTTAAACCCTAAAACACTACCCCCAGCACGACCCCCTATATCAATCAATCAATCAATGATGTCACTTATAAAGCGCACTACATACCCGCGAGGGTCTCAAGGCGCTGGGGGAAGAGGGTGGTGGTGCTGCTACTGATCGAAGAGCCAGGTCTTGAGGAGTCTTCTGAAGGCCAGTAGGTCTTGGGTCTTCTACACTACACTACTTCTATACTACACAAACACCACTGCACTACCCTAAACCCTAAAACACTACCCCCAGCACGACCCCCTACACTACCCAAACACCACTGCACTAACCTAAACCCTAAAACACTACCCCAGCACGACTCCCTACACTACACAAACACCACTGGACTACCCTAAACCCTAAAACACTACCCCCAGCACGACTCCCTACACTACCCAAACACCACTGCACTACACTAAACCCTAAATCTACCCCCAGCATGACCTCCCACACTACACAAACACCACTGCACTACCCTAAACCCTAAAACACTACCCCCAGCACGACCCCTACACTACCCAAACACCACTGCACTACCCTAAAACACTAACCCCATCATGACCCCCTACACTACCCAAACATCACTGCACTACCCTATACCCTAAAACACGACCCCCTACACTACACAAACACGACTGCACTACCCTAAACCCTAAAACACTACCCACAGCATGACCCCCTACACTACACAAACAACACTGCACTACCCTAAACCCTAAAACACTACCCCCCTACACTACACAAACACCACTGCACTACCCTAAACCCTAAAACACTACCCCCAGCATGACCCCCTACACTACACAAACACCACTGCACTACCCTAAACCCCCCTACACTATACAAACACCACTGCATTACTCTAAACCCTAAAACACTACCCCAGCACGACCCCCTCACAACACAAACACCACTGCACTACCCTAAACCCTAAATCTACCCCCAGCACGACCCCCTACACTACCCAAACACCACTGCCATACCCTAAACCCTAAAACACTACCCCCAGCATGAACCCCTACACTACCCAAACACCACTGCACTACCCTAAACCCTAAAACACTACCCCCAGCACTACCCCCTACACTAAACAAACACCACTGCACTACCCTAAACCCTAAAAGACTACCCCCAGCACTACCCCCTACACTACACAAACACCACTGCACTAACATAAACCCTAAAACACTACCCCCAGCACAACCCCCTACACTACACAAACACCACTGCACTACCCTAAACCCTAAAACACTACCCCCAGCACGACTCCCTACACCACCCAAACACCACTGCACTACCGTAAACCCTAAATCTACCCCCAGCACGACCCCTATACTACCCAAACACCACTGCACTACCCTAAACACTAAAACACTACCCCCAGCACGACCCCCTACACCACCCAAGCACCACTGCACTACCCTAAACCCTAGAAAAGAAACCCCACCCCATGCCCAATCCCCCTTACCTCTCACTCCTCGTGGTTCCTCTCTCCTCGTGGTTCCTGCTTCACGTCGTCTCTGAGGGGCGGTGCACGTCGTTGTGAGGAAACGGAACAGCCTCTGTTTCCTTACAACGACATGGATCGTCTACATGTTTTTAGAACGCATGGTCATTTACCATACATACCTTTACAACAAAATTCGTTGTAAAGGCATGCGTGGTAAATGACCGTGCGTTCTAAAAAAATGCGTAGTAATGACTTCGTGATGTACAACGCATGCATGGTAATGCATGCGTTGTAATGGTATCGCAAAGTAAAAAAGTCGTTGTAACGGCTGTTTACCGATCGAAGCTGGCCCCTGTTCTTCAGTGAGACGTTTATTTGATTAATTAGGAGGAAGGAATGTGGTTTTTTTTCCGAAAAGTGCATTCCCGGCTGTTGTATTGTGAAAGTGTCCGCGTGGCCTGGTTTCACTTCCGGTGAGAGAGTGGAAGAGTCTGTTTGGATCTAAAGGAGTTCTGTTGTTGGACGGGGCCGGCGCGACATGTCATCAGAAAACATAGCTAATGGAAAGCGTCCTCCCTGAAGTGTGGAGCAGTGCCATGAGAGGTCAACGAGTGTGCGTCCCACCGCAGTATGACCGTACCGCGTGACCCATGTGCCGCCTCCAGGGTACGAGAGGCAGAAGCGGCATCGCAAGTCCTCTTGAAGACCGTTGTAGCACTAATTCTACATTTTGGTACTAGGGCATTTTAAGTTCGTTGTTCCTGCCAGATACAAAGAGAAGATCCTGTGTTATTCAGTGCCCTCGTTACCTTTTTTGTGGGTTGTGGTGCTTGTCACTTCGCTGCCCCGCCGGTGCACACGACTGGGCACCCCACCTCGTGTGCCATCTGCAGGGCCTCTGCCCTCGGATCACTGGTTTCGGTTTCTGGAGTGGCAACATAAACAGTTGCTCCCAAAGGACTAGCCTGAACACTTAGGTGAATATCCCCTGCACCAGCATTCCACGGAAATTCTTTCCTAGCTCTCCACGTCAACGAGGACGTCATAATAGCACGGCTCCGCTCGCGACACCGTATGACGTCATCGGAGCCATAAGAGGACCTCGTCGGCGTGCTGACGTCAGTTCCACCCATTTTTTCCGTGCCACCGAGGCAAACAGGGGACCGAGACATTTTCACATGTATACATAGTATAATAAATATATATATATTCACTGAAAAAACCATAGGTTTCAGGCACGTTATAGTTAGAAATTAGCATTTAAAAAACCTTAGAAATTCACTGAAAAAACCATAGGTTTCAGGCACGTTATAGTTGGAAATTAGCATTTAAAAAACCTTAGAAATTAACTGAAAAAACCATAGGTTTCAGGGGCGTTATAGTTACTTGGACATTTCACTCGTACAAAACCATAGAAATTCCCCGTTATAGTTAGTTCAGCTAACTATAACTCGCAGCGCCCGCAATGCACTGCTGATGACGTCACATATTACATCACTCATGACATGGTCAGTGACATCACTGATGACATCACTGATGACATCTCAAATGACATCACTGATGACATCATCCAGTGAATGTGTGTTTTTCTGAAAATTAAATATGTTTTATATATGTATATCTCAAGGTCGATGGAAGAATAAATGGGTATATAAGTGTCTAAATGGATGATTTTTTTGTAAAATTGATTGTATAACTGACTAAGTGTATCTTAGTGAATACATGGGTTAGTGAGTAATGTTTAAATATGAAAATATCTGTATCAGTCTCTCACTTTGTGTATAAGTGGCTGCATGGGTTGGTGAGTAGCTACATGAGTGTCTATATGGGTTATTAGTTGGTTTTTTGAGTATCAGTATGAGTGTCTGTATGGTTCGGTGGGGGGTATTACTTAGTGCATAGATGCATGAATGAGTGACTCACTGTTTGTATGTGTTGAAGACAACATGTGTGCAGGACTGTATAGGTGGATGAGTATGTGTGTGGGTGTGTTAGTGAGTGAATGACTGTCTCAATAGTGTCTTTATGAGTAACTACATATGTTTTAAACTAGTATATGTGAGTATTGGTGTATATAAGTGAGTATATGTGAGAGTGAGAGATTGGAAGAGTTCCTGTACAAATAAGTAGGTGTTTCTATAAGTGATTGTTTAAGAGAGTAAGTATGTGTAAGTTTCTGTAGAAGTAAGTGTGGTAGTGTGTGTGTATAACTGTATATGCAAGTAAATGGATGTTTGATACTTTGTTTGCATGTGTGACTATGTGTGTGAGTAACTATGGATGAGTGGCGTGTGTAACAGGATGTATAGGTGTATGAGTACATATGATGAGTGAGTACATGTATGAGTGACTGTATAGGGACTGTTGGTGAATGAGTGGATGTGTGTGTAGATCTTGGAATTACTGAATAGGTGTGTTGTAGCTGGTATTGGTATGTCCATTGTTTTGAAAATGTTAGTTTGTATTTTTGAGTGTGTGTATCAAAGGTTATATTAGGGTGAGAGGAGGTCTGCCACTCTATCACAAGGATGATGTCATCAGTGATGCCATCAGTGATGTCATTTGAGATGTCATCAGTGATGTCATGAGTGATGTCACTGACCATGTCATGAGTGATGTAATATGTGACGTCATCAGCAGTGCATTGCGGATGCGCGAGTTATAGTTAGCTGAACGAACTATAACGGGGAATTTCTATGGTTTTGTACGAGTGAAATGTCCAACTAACTATAACGCCCCTGAAACCTATGGTTTTTTCAGTGAATATATATATATATATATATATATATATATATATATATATATATATATATATATATATATATAAAATTTACATTGAGATTCAACGTAAAAACATTTTTTATATAGTTTGATAGGTTTTTTTAAAAATACTTTTTCTTATACTTTACCATAGGATGACCTCCACCCATGTGGCAATGACCTATGCCTATGTGTCAAAAGTTACCACTTGTAAATGTAGCTCCAACCTCCGCTCCCCCAACCCTTCGAAAAGTATTAAGATTACTACAAAGTGTAAATTTACCCATGAGTAAATCTTCACATTTTAATTTAATTTTGTGAATCGGGCCCTGAATATCTTCTGTAAACCTAGTTTACCATGGTCTGCTGGCAGACATGCATGTTTTTGGAAGCTGTTTCTGACATAATAGTCATTAACGGCCATTGGTTTCAGAGCATCTCATTATGACTTTACTATTCATTGGGCTAAGTTAGTTATATTTTTATGTTGGAACTAATTTGCCTTTAATGAATCTTTCTGAATTATTGGTATCAATGGGTTTGTTGCAGCTACTTATGCACTGCTGAATTAAAAATTTGCACCAATGCACTGCCATAGAAACAGGTTGATCGTTTTTATGTGCATCACTAAATGTGTATTCTCTTCCAGGGGACCAGGTCGCAAAGTATTCGGATCTATCCTATACGTCACCGCTTCGAGATGTTGCCTTTCATCCTCTTGAACACATGGTAGCCTTTTGTGCCTTTGGACAAAGCCAGCCCATACTTGTGTATATTTATGATCACAAAGGTGGGTATTGTTGCTTTTCCTGAAACTATTTCAGAAAACTGTTGTTTTCAATTAAGCTAGTCTTGAAATTGTTTTCATTGGCAAAGTTTACTATCAAGACCAATCTTTCCTAAATTCTAAAAAGAAATGTAAATGAGAAAGCATCATGTTTTTGTGGGTGGCTGCCCTTTGTGTTGGTAAGATGGCTGCGGCTGAGCTATTATCTGTATGTTGGATTCTTAAGCGCCAACACAATCCACATACACAAAGAAAGTTGAAGAGAAAAGGTAGCCTAGATGTGACACAATAACTGTTCTGCACGCTGCATGTTACTGGCATCTGATCATAGGAGAAAACCCCCTCTCCTCCTGAATGTCGGTTTACCTGTTAACATTCCCCACCTGGATGGCGGGGGCTTTGGGGTTAAATTTGGGGAGCGACAGCAGATGATTATCCCAGTGACCAGATCGCTAAACTTCTTTCTGTACTGCAGGATGCCCTTGGTTGACCAAAGGTGACTATGTACTTGCCCAACAAGGCTCTGTCTTCCCTAGGGCATCGCCAACGCTTCACAATCGGTCCCCTCTGTTTTTCGGATACATAGTTTTACCAGGTAACCCATTTGTTGCTACTGCTGCCATTATACTCCTGCTAGCATGGCGCCCACACCAAGTCCTGCACTTCCCTAACCCATTGGCCCTACCAACTAAATGCATGACACAGGCTCCTGCAAACAAAACGTCCATACACTCTGCTTCGCATCAGTATGCCTACCACACTGCTTTAATGGGAACAAACTGAGCTGTTAGTAAGCCATTTTTTCTTGGAAAATACCCATTTGGTGGGAACACGTTTGAAAAAAGTGCTATTTAATTATGTCCTTGCCAATGATCCATTCCTATCCGTACTCATCAAACAAGGCTGTCTTACAAGCCCTTGCAGAGAACTAAGACCTTAACCAAAAAAAACTATTTAAGTAGAAAACATGGAGTGGCAGTTCTTGAGGCACTCGCCATGCTTGACTAGCAATTGAAGTAAATACTCTCTCCAGTTTTTGGCTGAAGACCTGAATGTCGGATTCCCTGTGGTTAATGTGGCAACCTGTGATACTGCAGTGCCAGAAACATCTGGACTTCTGACATCCCACTTTCTGCCCTGCATGTGCTACCTCTGTGATAGCCTCTAACCCAATTGGTAGTGGTTTATGAAATAGTTCCTGCCTTGTCAGGGCCCTTCTGATCTGAGCATTCTTTTACCAGTGGCCTGCTGTAGGGTTCATAGAAATGAAGATGAAGCTTCCAGTTGTTTGATAAGGTTATTACTTCACAAGAAGCCCCGCACTACGCTGCAGTCTCTGCTCAGTATGCCTCGCCACTGTCACCCCTAGACTACATGCCCCACATTCTCTATTCCTGACCACAATGACATTCCGAACACATGCAATGACATTGAGGCAGACTGTAGCGACAATGCAGTGAAGCACATGTCAAACGCATAATACACTACAACTTAACCTACAACATCTCTCTTCATCACTAAAAACAAAACAAACAAAAAAAAGCATAAATCTTACATTAAAAAATCTTCAAATTTCTTTGGTAATACACTTTTCCTACCAGATTTAACTACAATTTTCTTGGCAGTTTCACTGTTCCGCTCTTTTTTATGAATCTGATTTATCTGAACAGAATCTGTTACCTTGTCGATCTTGTTTCTTTGTAAGAAGTTCTTTGAATATGATATAACACCATTCCTTTCACACTCGTCCAAACCACCTCACATAACATGTGGCTGAGTGGATTTGATTGGAATAACATTGCTTAAATTCCACCAACCTCTGTTCTTCAAAAATACAGAACTTTTCCCTACCTTTTCCACCAGAAGAGGCATTTGAAATTTGGATGGACCTTTAGATACCCAACCCGTTTTCTCAATGAGAACCCAGTCCTCAACCTGAATTCTTTTCTCTTTTACTCTATATTTTTGGTCATCATAAGGAGGAGGGGAGGCTTCACTGTTTGGACCTCAAGCGAGCTCTAAGCTTTTATATTGGTTATACCAAAGAATACCAGGTGGACAATCAGCTTTTTATGGAGTTCTCTGGAGTGAAAAAAGGCGAGGCTGTGCAGAAGAGAATCATCTCCCACTGTATCGTGCTTTGCAGTAAGATCTGCTATGTACTGGTCAAAAAGAATCCTTCAGATGTACTTTGTGGTTATTCTACCAAGGCCAAAGCTACTATCACTGCATTAGCATGCAGAGAGTCCCTGTACTGGACATTTGCCTTGTGGATACGTGGGTGTCTCTCCTTACGTTCGCGAAACACTATTGTCTGGGTCTGGATAGTCAGGTTTGCAGAGAGAGACATTTTGCCCACTCAGCACTAAGTCCTTCAAGACTTTCCGGTTGGAGACCATTCACAAGCCCACCTCCGGATAGGTACTACTTTATTATCTATTCAAAAGTGAGGTATCTTTGGCTACAAGTCTCTATAGTTTACTCACTTTCGGTAAAGCTCTTTCTGGTAGAGACTCTATTTAGCTGTAGATTCCTCACGACCCTTCAATCCTTCCCTAGGAATCTGTACACTGGTCACAACCAATTTGCTATTGGGGCTGTGCGTCTGGGTGTGCGGACAACCTCAAGAGCAACGGGTGTCACAGCATAGCAGTTTTGCCTGTATAGACTCTGCACGTCCTTTCTGGATTGGAACGGCATCAGTGCGGAGCTGCATGATGCTACCTACCGGCGAACAGGTACTGCAGAAAAGTTTCCGGATCCAGTCTGGCTCCTGGGGAATATGCATAAGGTGAGGAATCTGCTGCTAGAGAGTCGCTACGAGAAAGAGCTTTACCGAAGGTAAGTTAATTATTCTTTACAATCAAGAAGAGTTATTGTAATGCTTGAAAGAACATTAAAATAAAATTAATAGTTGGTTCAGATGTGCAAACCAAGACAGGATTTAATGTTTTCCTCGCAGCAACTAGACTTCTAAATGTGATCTATGGTCAGCTCAGGTCTGCCCTCTTCCTCGACATCCCTCCTGCCCGCTTTCCACAGCTTGCTCCTTCAACCTCAGGTGTCTGGCCTAATTTCATTTCTCCCTTCCTGTTCCCTGATCTACTCCTGTCCCACTCCTCTTCCCAAACACCTGAGCTACAATAAAGTCCCACTGTATACATTCACTTTGTACAAAGACCCTCTTTGAGTGGACTGTGCAGCAGTGGTTCCCTTTTCTGATGTAACTTGGGTTGCAAATGCAAAAGAAACAATTGATGGACGGAATGCTGGACAATGCAAACATTCACCCCCAGTCACAAGGATCTGGGTTAAATCCATCATTCTTTTGCTCACCACACCACCCCAGTTTGGACCCAGCCATATGCAAATCAGTCTTGACCCTGTTCCTTGTGGGAACAGTCCAGCCCGAACTGCCAAGCCAGGTCCTCCCTGGACCGGAAACAAGCATCCTGGGACCGGTTTCAGGGCATCACCCTTCATCAGCCAGGCTAGCTTGAATCCAGTGGTGTAGTGAGCACGGGACCCACGTCTGGGCATACCCTTCCCACTTGGGTTGCCCCAGCAATTACAGGTATTAAAAGAGGAACTGTACAAAATGTCACTAAATTGAGCAGATATGCCATTACAGTTATCAGCAAGTGGGTGGGTAGGGACAGAGGATCCATGAGAGGGAGTGAGGGTAGCAGTAACTGCCCCTTCCCTTCCTGATGAGACCAAGTACGTCCTGTTATAAATGTCGGGGAGGATGTATTGTCACAGCTATAAAAATATTGTATATACCTATATTAACCACTCTCTTTGGAAAATCTAAATTGTAGACCACCATTCTAGGGTCATCCTGCACAATGACAATGGCAGGCACAGAAAGGGGAGTTGGGCATCCCTCATTTGCTTGAGCGCTGTTACCATCCTTTCTTTTGAATGTCCAACAGAAATAGCCCGCTTCCATGTTTGGTATTCTGTGAAATGGAAGTGTGCTAGACGCATGAAACTGGTGCAATTTGAGCTTGCTTTACTTAGAGCAATTTATGTGTAATAGATTCCATGATGTTTTTAAAATATCACCCAAAACAGCATATTTAAAAAAAAAAAAAACATTCTTGTAAATTGAAAAACAGAAATGATGAAGCATTTTTGATAAACGTGCACAAACAATAAAAAACAGTAAACCTGGGGTGGTCATTAAACACATTACCACAGATTCTTGACTGCAGCTCCTGTTCTGGGTCCAAAGTCAGCTAGAGAAGGTCTGGTCACTGGAGGTTCTGGACCTTGGATAATCCTGGGCAATTGATTCTGGACCCTCTAGCCGCAACCTAGACCCTGAAACCAGAGATGGGCAAACCTGCCCCCTCACTGGATACAAGAGTCCAAGATAGTGCAGAAAAAAAGCCAGGACGCTTATGTGTGGCTTCGGTGGGACCCTACTCCTTTCATGAGTGTGCTCCATGAGAGAGTTTCTAACCAAACAGCAAGATGTGGAGATTTCCTTGATTCATTCCTGTGGTCTCTGCACTAAGCTGGTCAGTAGAAGAATACCTCTGCCTTTTGCATTTGTGTGGTGCAGGGATGCACTGGAAGAGACACTGCTAATTGAAGGAGTGGCACGAATGGGCTCTAGCAGGTCTGAGTGTCTTTGCATGGCTATATCATCTTAGCTCAAAATGGTGATCAGAAGTATGCTTGGCTTCCCACTGAATTGCTGAAGATGTGCTAGTGCTCTACATTGGGCATATTAGCAAGTGTAGTAGAGACTCCCCGTCGTCATGCTGCCTAAAGAAGGTAAGCTCAAAACGGCAATGGAAAAAAGACTTCTTTATGCCTCATTTGGCGCCACACTCTAAACACAGTGATGAATCGCATCGTTCTGAGGGACTCCACATGGTTAATCGAATCGAGGGAGAGTTTGTCCTACTAGAACATTTGAATCTCACCACACAACCAATAGATTGACAGTTATCATCTGCAGGACGATCCTAGAAGAAAAGAAAGTGAGTCTACGCTAAAATGATAAAAAAGTTTCTTGACTTGATAAGCAAGTGGATAACCTTATTTATCATGATCAGGAGCCTACATTAGAGGGCCAGTTTATGTTTAAGAAATACAAAGTGCCCGCTATGGTACGCCAAGAGGAACAAGTGAAGCTCTTAGTAAAAACAGAGAATGCAGTGATATTGTTGCTTGAGGTTTTGAATACTAAGGTGATGGGAGTGGCAGTTTGGTTGCACTGGACATTCATAGAGCAACCAAGTTGCTCATGAGAAGATCTAGAATTAAAACTCCTGGAGATGGAACAATCCTGCTTGAGATGCGCAGGCCAGTCCAGAGAGAAGCAGTAACCAGAGAAGAAGCGAAGACATTGCTACAGTTCAGAGGACGTAAGGTTGTATTGTTTCCCACATTTATTTGCGCAACTTTAGGAAAGAGATATGAGCTACAAGGAATACAGAGGGAACTAGCGACCATGAACTGTGATCCTTCACTGTGGTTTCCCACGCAAGTTAAGGTGCCCTGAGAGGGCAGGTCATAAACCCGAGTTTAACAGCACTAATGGTAAGGGTAAGACCGTTTGTCACAGCAATATAATTCGAAGGCTTCTACTGAGCACTGCATTGCCACTTCAGTTAGGGATAATAGTACTACATCTTCCATAAAAAAAGATGATTGCAATTTTCTCCCTTCCTAGCTGCAGCTTGTCTAAGTTAAGACCAGCATCATTTATGAACAGGTTACACCGACGGAAAATGCATTGGTGCATTTTCCCACGCCCTATCATATCTGAGTTAGGCAGAATTCTGATGGTGTAAATGTTCCAGGGCCTCAAGGAGATTGTTGGTAGACCCTGCTGCTTTAGCATCAGCCAAAGAAGAGTTTGATTGACTAAATCAAATACTGCCTTCAGGTCGACAAAGGTCATGTACAGATGCACTTTCTTCAGTTGGGAGTAATTTGTACAAATCCGGGGAAACTTGTTACCTGCTCAATAGTACCTGGGCCCTTCCTGTTGCCTGTCTGTATCCCTCTGAGTACATTATTTCTGTCAGCCCAGTCTTGTATTTTGTTTATGAGAACTTCCCCGTCCCATCCAATAGCGAAATCAGGTGGTGATTTGCTAGCTTCAGGTGACTGCCTTTCTTATATAGTGGAATAGTTATTGCTGTCCTCCAGGATGGGGATTCATAGCCAGTATAGTATATGTCATTTCAGACCATGCTCGTGAGAGGTAGCCTGCGAGGCACTTCAGCACGGTAGAGGTCTGCTGCTCCTCTGTCAGGGCCCAGTTGCCTTGTTGGATTTTGGTAAAAGTATGGCGTGTGCTGAATTTGGTGCCCTGCATCCTGGAGCCTATTGTCCTTTCCCCTGATTGAGGTCAGTTCGATTTTTGGTAGGCTCTGTCCTTCCCTGCATAATAGTTAAGGCACAGTGTGGAAATTGTATGGGAGTCACTGCGTGGAAGCTGGATGCGAGTCACTGCAAGCCTCGTCGCTGTATAGGGTGCTAAAATATTTCAGCCATTCATGTGGCCCCACTCCCTGTTGTGTACTAATAGGGGTTCCTTTGTAGCTCCACAAGACCAGTTCCCAGAACCATCTGCAGTTTTTATCGTGGAGTGCTGTTTTTAGGGATCCCCAGGCCCTTCTGCATGCCTTACTCTTGTTTTCTGCTCTACAAGACTTTTATACATTATCTGCAATTATTTTTAGACCAGCTTGCTACCTGAGCTCGCATGTCAGGACTTGTAACGCTTTTTTAAAAAGCAGTCTTCACCGTACCACTCCAGCCTGTTTTTGCTTCTACGCCTTGGTGGTGGTGTCCACTAGCTACAAAACTGGGGGGAGATATTTATAGGCAGGCTTTCAAAGCCCTTGCCTACATCTCAGGCCCTGCGTTGGTCCAATCTTTGAAACACCTTGTAATAAGCCTCTACCATACTTGAAATGGCGCATTGGTTGAGTAATTTTCTGTTCACCACCTCACAGTAGCTGTGAGGATTATCTCTGTTGATGCCACGAGTCCATCAACACCATGAGCAGTGAGCTGTCTGATTTAACCTAGGTAGAAACAAAGAGGTTATGAGTGGGTCATAGTCTATTTCCAGTCTCTGCTCCACAACCATTTCTTTTACTAGTTGTAATGAGTCTGGATGGATCAAGAGCTAGCCGATAAGACCAGTTGTATACCCTGCCCTTAAGGTATTACGAGCCGGCTGATCAGACTTGGTTTGACAGTTCAGTGTATGTTGGCCACCAACTGCAATGATGGCAACAAGATGGCTCCCTTTGTTACTTCACTTGCCTCGGTTGCATATCAACTTCCCGGTAAATCCCAGGCACTTAATTCCTTTGCCAGGTTCTTATTGTCCAATCCCTGGTCAGGCCTTGCATTGAACCTCCCCCAGATTGTATTGTGTGGTTGATGCAGCCATCTTCTTTTGGCTAACAAGGTATCAGTGCTTAATTTGAGCAGGTGGTTTCCGGTGCACCGCACTTCATTTCCAACAAAGGCACTTATTACAGTCTGGCACGTGGTGGTGCTGTTTGTCTGCTTTCAGGGTGAACATAACAATAGTTGTTTTTTCATTCATATATACATTAAAAGTGACTAATAACTGCCGCCCTAGCCACTCTTATAGCTATGGGGACCTGGAATAGTGTGGATTGTCACACTTGTAGGAGTTTGATAGTTGTATTGGTACTGTCATTGGTAGCACTGGCAGGGGCAATGGGTTGTGTAAACTGCAATGACCTCCTGACGATGGCCCTGTTACTAATTGTTTTTAAAATGAAGCACTGATGTTGTTTCACTTCACACATATTACTCATTCTTTTCCTCAAGGTTATGGGCCAGGCCAGCCATGTTCCATCTTAAAACGCAGCTCTTCTTTTCAGTCAGGTCTCTTCCAGCTTTGCGCATGCGCCTCTGTGTTTACTCCTCCGAACACAGGCCCAGGTAATGCAGCAGGCTGCAGCCATATGGCACATGCACTTCTAATGCACAGCTGGCAGACATGTTGCGTTACAGCCTGCTTGTATGCCCCCAACCCCCTCCTCTCCCTCCCCCATCCGCCCTGGAGCAGAGGATCTTTATTAATAACAATGCTCGCCGTCTTCTGCCTTTTCTTTAATAAGCAAGAAGGTAAAGCGCGTCCAACTTCTGAAACACTGGGGCTTTATTCCGCACCTGTTCCGCCGTGTTTGCATATACACAGTAGGCACGCCGCCACGGAGCAGATGTGTATAGTGGAACCGAACTGAGCCCTGAGCACCTTCCGAGACAATAAGCCACTGTATAAAATTAGTTCTACGTCACAAAAACGGAGAGTTATTAAATGATGAGTCAATGTGCCTTTAATTGCTGAATACACATCACCTCTCTTTCCACGCTGAGCTTCAAGGGACTGTGTACGTTCATGGGAATCGGCAAAGTTTCCGTTTGTGGTGTTCTGACTAAAAAAGTGTGTTAACGAACGGTTAATTCGTTCATCAAAGCACGCGGATCAGGCTCTTCACTGAGAATTAAAAAAAAAAAAAAAAAATGCAGATTTCTGAAGGTCCGAATGACCGCAGAGCCTGTTCTAACTCACCGAAGCTGATCGGGGAAATGTGTTGACTCTTTTTAAAGTGAGATAAAATCGAGAATACGAGAGAAAGGATGAGACAAATTGTGACTAATGTGGTCTGGATGTTTTTTCAAGACCACTTATGCAGGGTAACGATCACGTAGTGAGTTTAGTTCATAGTATCAGTGCTTGTGGGGTGTCTGTAAAAGGCACTAGGAATCCTTTCCAAGAGGCGTGGCCTACGTAATTAAGGGTGTGGCTAAAACACATAAACTAATGCATATAACCCACGTAGTATTTTTGTGCGTCTGTGTACTGTGTATTATTGCATCCACGCACATCACTCAGTAATGTATATGCACTTAAGGCAAGCCAAACTAATTGGCTTTGCCCATGCTTGTTAGCAGTATCAGCTAAAGGAGTAACAACAATGCATCTGTTTTGAATAATTAGAATCGAACATATTTCAATTCTGAAAATATGAGACTGTGAATTAACCATTATAAGGTCTGTGGACTGGGTTGTAGTCTTAAGAGTGTCTCAGACACCCTGTTCTTCCCTTCACATCACTTTCCACTGCAGTCTCCAACCATCGTTCTGAAATCTTTCATCTGTGTGTCTCACACCTCCTCTCTTTCGTGTTTCAGCACCATCTTATTCATTCTCTCATGCATGTACTTACTTGCATCTCTATCGCTTCACCACCGTCCACACCCACACCCACTCCCCTGTAAGCACTCCATTTTCTTTTACTTTCATTTTTGAAACAGGCGCATGCCTCTATCGCAGACTTTTACAAATCACACTTAGCGCACCTGACCATTGTTCTGTGTGCTCTGCAGAGAGACCAATGATTGGATGAGCATGTATTCTGAATCCCTTTACGGTTTACCAGCAGGCACCGTGAGACCTGATGGCCTGAACCCCAGAGCTCTCAATCGTGGCCTGTTTGAAACACCCACCCACACCTGAGCTCACACAGACACCTAGAGGTGACTCAGGACACAGTATGCACTATCCAAGAGTAATATGCTGTATGGGGGGAAAAAACTACCGAACAACAACATCCTGGAAAAAACAACACTCTTAGGAAATGTAAGATCAAGTAAACCAAGACCTTAATGGTTTACCTTAACATTTTTGCAGTCATTGTTCAGAAATAGATCAGTGTTTTTTCCTGTAAAGTTACTGAGCATTAGTATAGAGCACAAAAGGGACCTGTTTCATTATCCGTTTTTAATTACTGCCAGGTCTGAGACCCGGAGCGATCAGCTCACTTAAAGCCCTGCACATTGTGAGTGAGTGGGCCTGTGAAATGACACCAAACACAAAGTTAAAACAACGAAGTAATTTGAACCATGTGGTAGAGGTGGACAAGCCAACAAAATCATAGGGAAAGCCAAGCCAGAGCCGACCCATGAGTCTACATTGGGCATAAGGGCCCATTACATTGCAACTGCATTACCGTACTACTTCTGCCCCACCTGCGCCATTGCGTTGCACCCATCCACCCACCCATATGTTGCTTTTGCCTCCCCGTGTTGCTTCTCCCGTTTGCTTTAGAAACCCACCCCTCATGAGCCTGTGTAGCTTCTGCCCCCGCCCATGCCCCGTGTTGCTTCCTCCACCTCACCCACTTTCAAAAACAAGAAGTCTTTCCTGTGTTCTTTTTCCTTTTTGGTTACTGATCCACCTCAGATTGGTAACTACATAGGTAAAAAAAGGGTCTGTGTAATTTTGTAGGCTTGTGAATGCATAGTGCGCACACCTACAAAATGACGTTGCTGACCGTGTCAAAAGCTTTTTTTCTTCATTCTTTAGTCTAGTGGCACAGCATCAGGGTTGCTGTTTTGCATGGCTAAAGCCATTGGCACAGTCATTGGTACCAAAGGCGAGACCTGTTGGCTTTGGTAATGCTTGATTCCCTTTCATATAGCTGTGTAAGGGAGGAGGTGTGAGTATAGTACCCTGGCTCGTCCAGGTCTTATTTTTCAATTGAGTACCAAAGCTTGATTGTAATCCAGAGCCACGGTCAACCTGCCTTGGCCAGGTATACCATGTAGCCTTACTTTTGAAAACCCACATATGCTTACGTTTTTAGGTCGAGCCTAGCAAGCGCGCATTCACTGCGAGACATGCTGTATCCACTTTTTTACGGGCTTTGGCCACTGCCTTGCTGCCAATTGGTTAAAGCGTGTGTCCTTTTAAAAAGCTTGCTTTTCTATAGTTTCTTGTGGGTATATGTCCCCCCTTCTCGTGCCTTACTCCTCCCATGGACTATTGGCCTATTAGGGTATCCTTTCTCTGACGGCTTTGTCCTTTGTGTTTGCGCACTCTTTGCAGCTTGTATGTGGGCTTTTTAAACATGGCGGCAGCCTGCCTTTCTTATCTCTTTATTTACTTTTGTAGCATTCGTGGCACTCACCGCTTTAGCTTTAAACATGTAAAGCTAAAGTACGGCATGCCGCGAATGCTACAAAAGTAAATAATCATTAATAAGCATTGCAATTTACAACGCCAGTAGCTCTAACTTTCCTAAATGCGAGACCAATTGCACTGCAAATGCTTGTTATCTCCTGTCGCCTGTAAAGAGCCTTCTTCAGAAAAAGAGCACTTAAGGCTAAGTGCTTGTATCTTTGGGCCAGAAGCTATAACCAGGCCACTGGAAAATGCGGCGGTGGAGGACCAAATTATGCAGCAGACTTGACAAAATTAGGTAACAAGACAAGCCAAATTATCCCACATATTACTGCACAATCTATGCCAGTATTATGTCATTTAAAAAAAGATTCATGCTGTCTGGGCAAAGTTGCGCATCTTGAGTGACAGTTTAATACCAGAGTATAGAGGCCAGAAACCTAAAGGTGATACAGCCTTCGTCTATGCTGAACTACAAGCGGTGCTTTTTATTTGGGTACTTTTGATCTGTATGGGCTAGAAACAACATTTTTTAGAAAATTATGCAGATTGTGCAGCAAATGCTGGATTATGGGGCAAATTCCTAATTATGCAGGAAAAGCTGCCGCCACAGAATCTCATAATTCCAGTGGCTCTGTCTGTAACATAAATCTGCAATTAACTTAGAAGGGGTTTCAGTTCTGTAAATTACCATACACTATCTATTCTGTCGGCAGCCAATCCTTATTTATTTAAAAAAAAAAAAATTTTTTAAATGCCATGGCCCAAACCGTTTCTTAGCCGGTGACTGCAAATAGACACCACTGATGCTCCTCATTTCCACCTCTGGTGCTGGCCACTGTCAATGGCTCCTTCAGCTATGCAGATAACACCATCCCTGCTAGCAAATGGTCTGACTGGGAATGGCTTATGGCAGGTGAAAGGGTGCTTTCATTTTTATATCTTGCTTGATAGCGCCATAATATGCATGACCTGCTGGTACCAATTCTTTACAATGTATATAAGGTGGGTTTTGACTCCTCTCGGAGTTCTTTTGACTTGTGCTATTGGCTGTTTGGAGTATGATTCCGCCTCCTACAGAATAGATGCATTGTATTGCTTGAGGTGCTGCTTTAACATCCCAAAGGTACTCTGAATCTGCACACATTAAATTAACTATTTCACAGATGCATTTAATAGTGAGCACAATTATTTTTGTTTTGCTTTTACACTGCACAAACTTCAACAGTTTACAAGTACAACAGATTAAAACTTTACAAACCTTACGTGACCAATGTGAAACAAAATGATGCAGAAATATGATCCTGTTCAATAGACCATGGATCAGTTATACCCTTTTGCCTTCATTTTTTGGTTGAGTCTACTATACAATGTATGCACTGTCTTTTGTGACGCAAATCGTGGGTGTAAACAATAACATACAGGGGCTAAGAGCCTGCCCATTGCTTTCCATTGGTTGGCTTTTCTGTCATTCATTTCTTTCTTCTTATTCATTATCTTGCCTTGTCCATCTTGTGCCTGCCCCTCCCTTCGAGCACCGACCCTTTAATTGTGTCCCTCCACTTCTCACATTTAAGGAGCTACTTTTTCCTTTTGACATAAGCAATCCACCAGGCTGCATGCCTTGTTCCAGCTACCTTCCTCGTGTACTTTTCTTGATTTCCTGACCCCTTCTCCTCCTGTTGTGTTGTGCTGTCTGGCCATTTGCTTCTCCCCCCCCCCACCCCGTGCCCCTCACCCTCCTGTAATGCACTTGCTGTCCTATGCTGTTCTCGCCCGTATGCTTCTCTCCTGCCTGCTCTATGTTTCTCTCTCTGTGCCCTTTTTCTCCCCCCATCCTCCACGTTGCTCTCTCTTGCCTTTGCTTCTCCTCCCCACCGCTGCACGCCGTGTTGCCTCTGCCCACCGCTTTACTTCCTCCCACCCCAGCCCTCTAATTTGCTGCCTTCCTCCTACGCCCTCCTACTCTCTTGCACGTTGCTTCTGATCATTCTCCCCACTGAGTTGCTTCCCATCCACCCTTGCCCTCTGTGTTAATCACCCACACACCGATGATTCAATTAAGTAAAAATTCCTTGCGTCATTTTGTAGGGCACACATGCATGTGCCTATATGACGCAACTGCAGTGTCATAGCATCTTATACTATTTATGTATTTATTTTTGGTTTATTGCCTTTACCCATGTTATGCAGCATCAGGCATGCTGTACAGCATGGCTAAAAATAATTGGATAACCCAATAGCTCCCAAAGGGGAGACCAATTGGCTTTGACTGTGCTTGTTTTAAAATTATCATTATCATCTCTGCTAAACGATAGTGTAGCACCCTAGTGAGGCAGTCACTGCTGCAGTTTCACTGTGGAAGTCACTTTAATAATGGCCTACAGATAATGCGGGTGTGTTAGTCATTTAGTGCAATCATTCCACACCACAGACACAATACTAATGCAAAACAGTTCAATACGACACGAAGATATTTGTAAGGTGCTTTGTCATCCTTTACTCAAAACAGTTTTCCTCTCCCTCAGTACACATTCATTTTGAAAATTATAAACCTGTACCACGAGCTCTCTTTTTGCATGACTTGCTCGGTTACTAAGCAGAGATGCCAACTTTAACAATCCTGAAGAGGGGAAGGGTTTTACCCAGTCTTTGTCTATGCAGAATTGCCTTGGGTCACAAGGGCCAAAGACCTCTATAGGCAGGGACACCAAACCGAGAAGTGTTGCTTTTGAGGCTCAAATCTTATTTAATACAACAATCAGCATTTGCAGTGAACATTATATAGCTCTGTAACAAACGTGTTAAAAAATAACCCTCCAGTCTGGATGCTCGTGCAGCTCAAGAAAATGGAAGGGTTAGAGAGAGATTCGGGTATTCAATCAGAGTCCCTCAGTTCTGTCAATATCGTCCCTAAGCTCGTACCTGCTTTTGGGACCTCTAGAAGATATACACATCACCTTCATCACAGATATAGACATGTTCCTAACCCTTCAAAAACCGTAGACCGAAGAAAGACAGAACCTCAGTTAGGCTCTGTTGATTTCGAATCATTTTGCAATCACTCAAGTTTTGTTTTAAGGTGCACAAGTGGGGATTATGCACACTCCGCAAATTTCTGGCTCTTAAGGACTCTTTTATCTCGTTCTTTCTCAGCCTTTGACTCAACTAAAACTTGGTGGTTGAGGTACAAATGTTTTGCTCACTGTCTGAAATGCGGCACTTACAGTGCTTCCAGCTCCAGCATCATTGTAGACCTCTTGAGCCGCATTCCACATAGGCCTTTCTTCCAGTCTGCATCGCGGTGCACTTTTAACTAGGTTCTGGATGCAGACCTGGACAGTGCACCATTTACACAAACTTGCTGTTCCAAAGTGCAGACGCGAATGTGTGAACTGCATATTGGTAAAAGGCAGACGGGTTCTTTCAAGTCACTGGTACACCTCTCACTGCAGACAGTGGGCACAGTACCCTTTTCAAGGGGAGGCCATGGATCCTCAAACAGGCAGGTGCAATAATAGACTCCTTCTGCCTGTGAGGTGGTTCCAGGGGTGTCTTTCTTTGGGACCCGCTTGTCCCCTTCAAGGGGCTCTCTGTGGACGAGCACTGATGGTGCCCCACCTCATATTGATGAACACATAGTGCACCATCATGATAGCTTTCTTGCCTCTAGAACTGCACCTGTTATGCAGCGCAGGATCAAAGGCAAAAGATTCCTTTATTTGCATGGATCTACACCTCCATGCGTATGAAGTAATCTCTCTTTGCATTCGTTCTGACGAAGCATCTGCACAAACATCTGCAGTCCCTTCGGTAATACCAAAGTGCACCGGGGTGCAAAAAATGAGAGCAAAGGCCTGTTGCACCTGCAGGGCACTTTGTGTAATATGACCCAAATATGGCACCTTTCCTTCAGAACTCTGGAGTGATGCAATCCTCTGAGCTGCATTCTGTTTGTGAGAGCTTGCAGTGCAGCCAATTCAAGCATGCCATGAATGACAAAGGAAGCAAAAGACACACAATTGATGGACGGAATGCAGAACAAATCAAAACATTCACCCCAGTCAAGAGATCTGGGTTAAATCCATCATTCTTTTGCTCACCATGGCACCCCAGTTTAGACCTGGCCATATGCAAATCAGTCTTGACCCTGTGCCTCATGGGAACAGTCCAGCCCGAACTGCCCAGCCAGGTCCTCCCTGGACCGGAAACAAGCATCCTAGGACCGGTTTCGGGGTTTCACCCCTCTTCTGCCAGGATAGCTTGATTACAGTGGCACAGTGAGCCCGGGACCCACGTCTGGGCATACCCGGCGCACTTAGGGCAAGGAAACAAAAGACACACAATTGATGGACGGAATGCAGAACAAATCAAAACATTCACCCCCAGTCAAGAGATCCGGGTTAAATCCATCATTCTTTTGCTCACCATGCCACCCCAGTTTAGACCTGGCCATATGCAAATCAGTCTTGACCCTGTGCCTCATGTGAACAGTCCAGCCCGAACTTCCCAGCCAGGTCCTCCCTGGACCGGAAACAAGCATGCTAGGACCGGTTTCGGGTTTTCACCCCTCTTCAGCCAGGATAGTTTGATTCCAGTGGCACAGTGAGCCCGGGACCCACGTCTGGACATACCCGTCGCACTTAGGGCGAGGAAGCAAAAGACACACAATTGACACACAATTGATGGACAGAATGCAGAACAAATCAAAACATTCACCCCCAGTCAAGAGATCTGGGTTAAATCCATCATTCTTTTGCTCACCATGCCACCCCAGTTTGGACCTGGCCATATGCAAATCAGTCTTGACCCTGTGCCTCATGGGAACAGTCCAGCCCGAACTGCCCAGCCAGGTCCTCCCTGGACCGGAAACAAGCATCCTAGGACCGGTTTCGGGGTTTCACCCCTCTTCAGCCAGGATAGCTTGATTCCAGTGGCACAGTGAGCCCGGGACCCACGTCTGGGCATACCCGGCGCTCTTAGGGCGAGGAAGCAAAAGACACACAATTGATGGACGGAATGCAGAACAAATCAAAACATTCACCCCCAGTCAAGAGATCCGGGTTAAATCCATCATTCTTTTGCTCACCATGCCACCCCAGTTTAGACCTGGCCATATGCAAATCAGTCTTGACCCTGTGCCTCATGGGAACAGTCCAGCCCGAACTGCCCAGTCAGGTCCTCCCTGGACCGGAAACAAGCATCCTAGGACCGGTTTCGGGGTTTCACCCCTCTTCAGCCAGGATAGCTTGATTCCAGTGGCACAGTGAGCCCGGGACCCACGTCTGGGCATACCCGGCGCACTTGGGGCGAGGAAGCAAAAGACACACAATTGATGGACGGAATGCAGAACAAATCAAAACATTCACCCCCAGTCAAGAGATCCGGGTTAAATCCATCATTCTTTTGCTCACCATGCCACCCCAGTTTAGACCTGGCCATATGCTAATCAGTCTTGACCCTGTGCCTCATGGGAACAGTCCAGCCCGAACTTCCCAGCCAGGTCCTCCCTGGACCGGAAACAAGCATGCTAGGACCGGTTTCGGGTTTTCACCCCTCTTCAGCCAGGATAGTTTGATTCCAGTGGCACAGTGAGCCCGGGACCCACGTCTGGACATACCCGTCGCACTTAGGGCGAGGAAGCAAAAGACACACAATTGACACACAATTGATGGACAGAATGCAGAACAAATCAAAACATTCACCCCCAGTCAAGAGATCTGGGTTAAATCCATCATTCTTTTGCTCACCATGCCACCCCAGTTTAGACCTGGCCATATGCAAATCAGTCTTGACCCTGTGCCTCATGGGAACAGTCCAGCCCGAACTGCCCAGCCAGGTCCTCCCTGGACCGGGAAACAAGCATCCTAGGACCGGTTTCGGGGTTTCACCCCTCTTCAGCCAGGATAGCTTGATTCCAGTGGCACAGTGAGCCCGGGACCCACGTCTGGGCATACCCGGCGCTCTTAGGGCGAGGAAGCAAAAGACACACAATTGATGGACGGAATGCAGAACAAATCAAATCATTCACCCCCAGTCAAGAGATCTGGGTTAAATCCATCATTCTTTTACTCACCATGCCACCCCAGTTTAGACCTGGCCATATGCAAATCAGTCTTGACCCTGTGCCTCATGGGAACAGTCCGGCCCGAACTGCCCAGCCAGGTCCTCTCTGGACCGAGTGGGACGGGTATGCCCAGACGTGGGTCCCGTGCTCTCCATGCCACTGGAGTCAAGCTATCCTGGCTGATGAGGGCTGAAAGCCCAAAACCGGTGCTAGGATGCTTGTTTCCAGTCCAGGGAGGACCTGGCCTGGCAGTTCGGGCTGGACTGTTATGTTATGTTATGTTATGAAGATTTCTAAAGCGCGCGATTACCCGGAGGTGTCCTGGCGCTAGTTACTACTCCAATTGCTGAAACCGGAAAGACAGGAGTTATTCATCAAAAAGCCAGGTCTTCAGCCCCTTCCTAAAAGCCAGAAGATTATCGACATTTCTTAAATGAAAAGGCAGACCATTCCAGGCCTTAGCTGCACATAGGGAGAAACTCCTGCCACCCCACTGGGCTTTTTTTACGGGTGGAATTGCCACCAGTTTGGCTCCTAGTGATCTCAATGTTCTTGCCGGTCTATACCATTGAAACTGGCGTTGCAAATGTTCTGGTCCCGAACCCTGCAATGCCTTAAAGACCATACATAGAGATTTAAAACACACGCGGCTCTTCACCCGGAGCCAATGCAATTTTCTTATCTCATTAGAGATTGGGGAGAATTTAGATGAGCCCGTGAGAAGTCAGGCCGCAGCATTCTGGAGCAACTGAAGTTTGTTCAGAAACTTTTGCTGCATGTTAAGATATAAGCTATTACAGTAGTCCAGCCTTGACAGAACCAAGGCTGTTCCCATTGGGCACAGGGTCAAGACTGATTTGCATATGGCTGGGTCCAAACTGGAATGGCATGGTGAGCAAAAAAACGATGGATTTAGGCCCAGATCTTTGTACTGGGGTGAATGTATGACATTGTTCTGCATTCTGTCCATCAATTGTTGTTTTTGCATTTGTCACCCTGAGTGGGACGGGTATGCCCAGACGTGGGTCCCGTGCTCTCCATGCCACTGGAGTCAAGCTATCCTGGCTGATGAGGGCTGAAAGCCCGAAACCGGTCCTAGGATGCTTGTTTCCAGTCCAGGGAGGACCTGGCCTGGCAGTTCGGGCTGGACTGTTCCCATTGGGCACAGGGTCAAGACTGATTTGCATATGGCTGGGTCCAAACTGGAATGGCATGGTGAGCAAAAAACGATGGATTTAGGCCCAGATCTTTGTACTGGGGTGAATGTATGACATTGTTCTGCATTCTGTCCATCAATTGTTGTTTTTGCATTTGTCACCCTGAGTGGGACGGGTATGCCCAGACGTGGGTCCCGTGCTCTCCATGCCACTGGAGTCAAGCTATCCTGTCTGATGAGGGCTGAAAGCCCGAAACCGGTCCTAGGATGCTTGTTTCCAGTCCAGGGAGGGGCTGGACTGTTCCCATTGGACACAGGGTCAAGACTGATTTGCATATGGCTGGGTCCAAACTGGAATGGCATGGTGAGCAAAAAAACGATGGATTTAGGCCCAGATCTTTGTACTGGGGTGAATGTATGACATTGTTCTGCATTCTGCCCATCAATTGTTGTTTTTGCATTTGTCACCCCGAGTAAGACAGGTATGCCCAGACATGGGTCCCGTGCTCTCCATGCCACTGGAGTCAAGCTATCCTGGCTGATGAGGGCTGAAAGCCCGAAACCGGTCCTAGGATGCTTGTTTCCAGTCCAGGGAGGACCTGGCCTGGCAGTTCGGGCTGGACTGTTCCCATTGGGCACAGGGTCAAGACTGATTTGCATATGGCTGGGTCCAAACTGGAATGGCATGGTGAGCAAAGAAACGATGGATTTAGACCCAGATCTTTGTACTGGGGTGAATGTATGACATTGTTCTGCATTCTGTCCATCAATTGTTGTTTTTGCATGAATGACAAAGGAGGCAGTGTCCCAGTTGGCATCCCTGCCGTATGCGGATTCAGTTGCTAAGCTGTTTTTAGGTCTCGCCTAGGCAGTGCTTGTGCTTTCTCTGCGAGACATGCTGTGTTCAGGATATGGGCTTTAAAAGCTCCGCCCATTTTCAAGGACTTCCCTGTTACATGTGTTGTTACTCAGAGCTTGTGAGCACTATTTATTTTGTTAAGTTGGAGCACTCGATACCAGTGCTCGTGGTTTACAGAGCTCTGTTGTAAACAGGGCTGTAAATCTTGCTCTTATCTTGCCACATTTGCTTTGCATTCAAAGACCGAGGTCTATTTTGACTGCAGCTGCCTCTTCCTCCCTCCTGCTTTTGAATCGCAGGGCCTGGCGTCACGGTCCCTGCCTTCCTATGGTTGCTGCCGCCTCCGTCTCAGAGCTCAGCAAGCAATTGCAATGCATTAGGTCTCGCATTTGTGAGAGTTTAAGCTATTGGCATTGTAAATGACAATGTCTTTTATTTATGTGTTTTGAAAACCTGCAAGCGGTGCGTAAACACGCACTTTGTACTTGTAGTCCTTGCTTACAAGAAGCAAGGCTGATAGTAAAAGAGGCGCAGGTACTGCCAGCCTTGCTTCTTGTAAGCAACGACTATAAGAACAAAGTGCGTGTTTACGCACCGCGTGCAGGTTTTCAAAACACATAAATAAAAGACATTGTCATTTACAATGCCAATAGCTTAAACTCTTACAAATGCGAGACCTAATGCATTGCAATTGCTTGTTTTTTTCCTCTGAGAAGACACAGGCAATGAAGGTGGAGGAGCTTGGTGCAGTCTGCCTGGATCATGCAGACGAGGAGCTGCAACAAGTGATACAACTTGGTGGACACTACAGAAAACTTGAGTAATGCACTATACCCTTAGGTCTAGCCAGACACTTGGTGGAGGATCTGTGAATAGTTGTGATGGTGGTGTGGAAGAGCAGGCTAGAGATAGGCTGCAAGGGCTTCCTATTCTCCATAATGTGAAGAATGGCCTGCAGAACAGTGCTACGCATGAGGTCTGATACTGCAATCCTTCTAATAAACAGTGCCATAATAAATGCCTGATAAAAGGGAACCTCCCTGAGATCTTGGACTGGTATATGAGAGCGTGATCAGGTGATGTTTTGGATGGCAAGGGCTTCCTTCACCTAGGGAGAATAGTTAATTATATGAGAACTGAGGAACTCTAGAGTGCTGCCTGACACATTGAAGACCAGGGTCTGTATTACAATAAGTGCCCCGGGGGCGCAACGGGCATTTGCGCTTGCTTTGCGCGCCACCGGGACACTTTGGTATTAGAGAAGGGGGTGCAGACGCTTGTGCGTCCCCTTCAGTAATGCCAATAGCGCTGGCGCACTTAAAGCGCCAGCGCTACCAAGAGGGCGCGCTCCTTCATTTGCATAGGGGCGTGCCCTATGCAAATGAGAGAATTCCTTTGCCTCTGCGCCCGTGCCATAATACATATGCGGGCGCAGAGGCAAAGCTGCTCTCAGGGGGCGCACTCACTGAGTGCGCCCCCTGAGAGCAGCCCTCTGAAGGGGAGAAAGGGGGCCCTATGGACCCCCCCGGACATCCCTATGCAGACGGGTGCAGTCACTGACTGCACTCGCCTGCAAGGGGATCTCTAATCCCCTTTAAAAGTGCAGGCGGATTGCCGCCTGCACTGTGAAAATACAGAGCGGCTGCAAGCAGCCGCTCCGTGTTTTCACATGAATGCGCTGCCCCCAGGGCAGCGCAAGTTCGCGACTGCCCTGGGGACAGCACATTCAACATAATGGGCCGCATTGTCATTGTTTGCTCCCGGCGCACCTTTTAAAAGGTGCGCCGGACGCAAACAATGACAATGCGTAATACAGCCCCAGGGACCATATTACACAAAGGGCGAGCAGTCACAGTCTATTCTGCAGAACACCTTTGCACCTATCTATAGTTCTACCTCTACACTACCTCTTAACCTACCTCTATATTAACTCAGCCCCTACCTCAGCCACTACCTTTACACCTACTTACATACTTACTTCACATATCAATATTTTTACCTACATTGCTACATCTTTCTAACTTTTATCTGAGCACATCACTGTCTTTGTAGCTGTTACCCCTTTAATGTCTGGATTTGGTTTATGGTTCAGCTGTCAAACAGGCCTATTGCTTACAAAATATGTAGAGTGGGCTTTGGATATGCCACTTTCAATCACTGGGTTGAGACTTTGTCATTCACGAGTTGGCTGAGCCCAGTAGATCATTTATCCTTCACTTAACGCTATTGGTTGTTTGAGTATAGCCTTCCACCCTACCCACAGTCGAGTGCTTGCATTGATCTACATGAGGAACTACTTTACAACAATATCCCTCTCAGCCTGCTCCTGCTGCCTCCTCTTTGTGTGTCGTGCTCTAATGCTTGTTGATTAAGTCATTTTGCTATTTTTAAATATTTTGATGTGCATTCCTCTAGTGCTCTTTATTTTTCTTCATTATTAGCAGAAAAGTAGCCTAATTTTTAAATTTCTTGCTTTTGGATTTATTATTATGTTTTTATTTTTTATTTTTACTAAATGCCTATTTAAATAGATGTTACTCTTTTTACCTGATGACTACAAAATGATTTTCCCAAGGCCTAGATCTTATCACTTCCCCATTCTATGTTGGGCGTCTGTAATTTCTTCACACTGAATCAGCACTAGAAGCGCAATATCCCGTACAGCATTCTATGCTGTGTAACCTTCATGTCCCAAAGAGCTCTATTGTGCCCGACTGCACGAAGCACAATGTAGATTACAACAAATATAAAAATACAGTTCTGATGGACAGATCGTTCTGCAAATTCCTCACCTTATGAATATCTACCCAGGTCCCAGACTGGTCTGGAAACTTCCCAAGCAATAGCTTTCCTGCACAGTCAGGTGGTACCATACACTTCAGCTGAGACCTCGTTTGACAAACGTGATGACATTGGTGTATTTAAGGCACCAAACAGTGCACTGGCATCCGTTCCTTTTTCCACGCCTCATTAACATGGATCTGGAGTGAATCACTGATTAAAACTTCTCAGTTCTTTGACAGAGACTAGGTTCAATGCCTCCTCCTAAGATTTCAGGGTGTGAAACCTGTGGCAGGTGTCTCAACAAATTGCTCTTGTCGGACCCAAATGACTTCTGCTTATAGTGTTTCTGCTCCGATCATGACTCCTCAGCTTGTGACTAATGTTCTTCAATGCACTCAAAAGACATCAGAGAGGAGACCAAACTATTTTTGCCCAGAGTCTGTGGAGCTACGTCAAAGTACTTCCCTTTGCCTGCAGGTAAGTCTCCTCACAGGAATAGCACAATCGGGTGGCGCCATATTCGTCAGCTGAGACTCTGTCTGGCAAACATGATGACATTGTGGTATTTCAGGCATCAACAGTGCACTGGCATCAGTTCCTTTTTTCCACACCTCATCAACATAGATCTGGAGTTAATCAGCGATTGAAAGTGACGTATGCTTGTAGTGCTTGAGCACAGAACATGACTTCACAGCTTGTGACTAATATTCTGGAATAAAGCCATAAGAGAGAAGAAAATCAAGCTATTTTTGGCCAGGGTCCATGGAGAAACGTCAAAGTAATCCCCTTCGCCTGCAGGTAAGTCTGCTCACAGGAAATAATATCCAAAATGGTCTTACGATACAAAAAAACACAAAAAGTCACATAGAAAGAAGAAATTGTTTTGTCTGAGCAAATGGTCTGCTAAGGGACCATTCAGAGTCTCAACACCGTTCTATGAAGGCAGACTCTTCCTAGTCTGAGAAAATTCCATTGTTGAAAAAGATGAGGCAAGAGTTCCTGAGTCCATCGGCCACCAGCTCAGGTCAAATGCCTTCAAGCCATTGATGCTTGTCTTGGTCAGGACAGCTCTCTACCCATTGTGTCATTCCTGTAGATAGGGCCCATGTTCCCCCGGCTTAGCAGCTCTGGCAGTGCCGACTCAATTATCTCCCAACTCTGCACCTCCACAGGCTTTCCCCAAAAATGCCTAAAAATGAGTCAAAGTAAGTACATGTCTACCAAGAGCTGCTTTCAACAATGCCCAAGCAATTAAAGTTGGTTGAAATAACTGGATCAGCAAGAGAAAAAAGTCAAAGCATGGCAGAGTTTATTGCTAGAACCCAAAGATTAGTTAGTAGGAAAGCACTATTTGGTTCCGACTGAGGCCCTTGACATGACAAGTAAGGGTTAAGGCTGTACAGAAGATGGTGATTTACTAGCTGATAACCTCCTTCTCCCTTAAAATGTTAGTGCTGTATCTCAATTTACAAAATGCAAGTGGTCAGGACACTTTACCAAAAGTGGGCATCCCTTCCCCTGTGACCCTCCTTCACAAGAAGTCTCTTAGTTAATCGCAGTGGTAAAAGACATAGCTGAAGTTTTGAAGTTTACCCTACCATCTGTGGAGGCAAAGTGTAATATTTTTATAGAATTTTGGAACCATCTTCTGTGTTCTTGAAGCCCTTTGAGACTCTTCTGAAACCTGCCCTAGCTGCTTGGCAATAACCCTTTTCAGGCCTAGCAGTCCAGAGGCAAATTGCCAGAAAACGTTGACCTGCCTCTGGGCACCTTTCCTGTCTTCATACTCATTATTGGATAGACCAAGCTTCTTTCTCAAAACTGAACCCACATGCCTTCCCCATGGCACCCCCAGACAGAGAGTTTAAAAACAGGACTCTGTGGGCCGTAAAGTGTTTGCTTTGGCCAGCCTCGCCCTTCGTATAGTGAATGCAAAATGTATCCTGCGCTGTGTTATTGCCCTGTGGAAACTGGCTACCTCACAGCTATCAAACTATCAGACCACATGAAAAAGGTCTTCCGATCTGGTCGGCGACTGTTTGGATGCCTTCACACAGATCCTGAAGTGGAGGCTGGACTCTATAGACACAGTGGCTCAGTTCATGGGCACAGCCGTTATACTGCACCGCCATGCTCTGATGCATACCACTGGGTTCTCAGGAGATGTCCAAGGAACCCTTGTGGAAATGCCTTTCAATGCAGAGCTGCTGTTTGGAGAGAAATTCAATTCCTACCTAAAATGCTTCGAAAATAGCAGAGTCAACCTTTGCAGCTGCTCTAAACACCAGAGCAGGGATGGATGGAGGGGATACCATCACTAGCTGCATCAGCAGATTCACTATCTCCCATCCTGGGTTTTCTGCTGCCTCAAAACCTCTCTCACTCTACTCTTATACCTGTCTCTTCAAGGGAGGAACGGTCTCCTGCTTTCCACCAATTGTGAGACAATCCTATTGGATCGGGGAGTCATCCAACTAATCCGCAATGGCTATGCCCTACATTTCCTGTTCCTCCTTCCAGACTGCTCTCCACCTACAACGACGCGCTCTCTGGCACACATCTCAATTTTGGCGCATCTTTGGAACAAACAGGCCTGCTAGTTTTGGAATCTTTGGAACTAACCGGCCTTCTAGTTTTACTCAGGGGCATAGCTTGATCAGTAAGACGGGGGTGAACTTCAAACTTTCAGACAATCACACTGGCATACCATGTTAATCATTATATGAGAAGCAGTGCATGAGGGGGGCTTAAGGGCCAGTGGAAAGGGAAACAAGTGTGGATTGTGAGGGGTACTTAAACACTCATGTTTTAAGACCTTCAAAAGAGAGATGAGAGTATATGTATGTGTGTGTTTTTGTCTGAGTATTTAAAAATCCCAGCTGAAATCCGACAGACACCTTATCTTACCCGACTGAAAGCTCCTGTACCCAACTATTTATTAAATAATACATTTATTAGTGGGGTGTAACATGCCCAAACCACCCCCCGAAACTACACCCCTGGTTTTACTTCCTGATCCTGAGGCAGGATACGGGTCTGAGGTTTATCCTTGACCTTAAGTTCTTGATTCTGTTCATCCTGCACGACAAGTTAACAATTATGACCCTCAGTGCAGGGATTTGGTTGGTGCCTTTTGCCCTTCAGTACCCCAACTTTCAACTGTCAGTTCTTCCTGTCCATAGCCATTATCTGAGTTTTCCAGCAGTATCATTTCAGGGCACTGCCATTCAGATTCACAACAACACCACATGGTTTTGGAGAAGTGCTGGCAGTTGTGGCTTCTTCACTATGATGGTCAGTAGTCCATGAATTTTCATGCTTGGATGGCTGGCTGATTAGAGTAGGGTCTCCGGCGATGGTCGATGGAAACCATTAGCATATGATTATTTTCCCACATGACCTGGGCTTTACTATCAATGCCCAGAAGTCTTGCCTCAGTCCAATGCAGAGACTAACCTTCATAGGGGTGATACTGGACATTAACCATCTGAGGTCCTTTGCTCCTCTGAGAATTGTGAATGTTTGGCAGGTAATGCTGATGCTGCTGACTCCTGCACAGAACCGAGCCCTGCACGTCTTACGTCTGCTTGGTCTCATGGGCTCATGCATCCTGTCGGTTTGAAACATGCCAGATAGCAGATGAGTGCCCTTCAGTGGTTCCTATGAAATCAGTGACTCCATTATCAAGAGAGTCTCTCTGCTTGGGTGAAGAAGTTCCAGTTGGCTCACCTGGTTCTACACTGGTGGATGGACCCCTCCAGCCTTCTGGTAGGTTGTGCCTTCAGCCATGTCACCTACACCACCTGGCTGGGCTGAGAGCCAGTCTGGGCAACAAGATTGTAGGGGAGCCTACAGCCCATGTCAAAGCAGTGTCTGTACATAAATGTGCTGGAGCTGCAGCTGGTCCCACTTGCCATTAGGACATCTCTCTCTTCCTTAACAGGGAGCATCATTCAGATTATGCCAAATAACACTTCCACAATTCTTTATATCCACACACAGAGCATTGTGCAGTCATGGACTCTTTGCTGAGATGCAATTTCTTGTGGCAGTATGTGCAGTGAATGTTAATCTTCCCAATACCAGCTAACCCTGTGGGTTCCATCAGTGTAAGAGCACATCGTTAAGTCATCTCTCACTTGAGGGCCACAAATCCTTTAGTGATAGAAGTGCTCTTCTCTAGAATGTAAAGTTCATATGTGGATATTTTTGCCACAGCAAAGAACGGGAGATGTTGTGCCATACACTTCCATTGGGAATGCTTTCAGAATCTGTTGGTTTCAGGGCCTGCTATATGCTTTTCCACCGATTCCGCTACTGTCAAATATCTTTTGAAGGATGCTGGAGGATTGACCACAGCCGGTCTTCCTAATCCTAGACTGGGTGAGGTGGGTTTGCTACCAAGATTTTTTGGCAATCACCATTCGTCCACCTCTTCTTCTCGATCAAAATGTGGACCTACATTAACAGAAGGATAGTCTGATCCTCCGCCCCACTCCCCAAACGCTGCAGCACATGAAGATTGAGCAGTGCTGGCCGCGGTCCTTTTGCCTACCTGCTTAAGTTGCAGACGTCATCTTGGCTGCCAGACAACCTGCTACGAACTCCATTTAAGAGAGTCACTAGAACAATTGTGCAAGCCGGTTTCAATCCTGATTTTTTTGTTGTCCTGTGATTTCCTGTGATTAGCTCTGTCCCTTTCCAAGTAGTGGCTACAATAAAATGTAGCTTGACTGCCCTGTTGTCTTCCTTGTGTTTCTGAGATCAGCTATCCTTGTTTAGATCACCATTAGTGGCACATTTTCTGAAAAAGGTTTACTTTGTTTCCTCACCCTCTTTATTTTTCCTCATTTTGAATCTTGTGTTGACTTATTTCAAGCCTTCACCATTCGAGCCGATGTACAGTGGCACCGTTCAATTTCTCGCTCTGAAGACCCTTCTCTTAGTGGCAATACCTTCAACCTATAGCGTTGTATAATTTCAGGCTCTCTCAGTTCATCCATCTTTCACAGTTTTCTGCCTTGGCAAGTTGCTTCATCATAGCTACCCATCCATACTACCCAACTCCATAGACTGGACCCCTAGATGTGCTCTGTCCTGTTAATTCAATCACACTCAGTAGGACAAAGTGGATGATCATCTCTTTGTGGGCATAGCAGGAGCTAAAAGAGGCACGGTCGGGTCATCCTGTGCGTTAGGATCTGCTGTGCCTTAGCCAATACTCTCCGGAGGGCATTCATGTCCACTCCACTAGGGCTGTGGCTGTTTCTACGGCTTGCGCCAGCGATCAGCTGAGAGCCATTTGGACATCCTTGAAACATCACTGCCTTGTAGCTTAAGCATGCAAATGACTGATATTTTGCCAGGGCTGTGCTGCATGACTTGGGTAATCGACACTAATTAATCCCGCCTCCAGGAAGGTATTGCTTTAGGGTCTCTTTCATGAAGTCAAAAATCTGCTGGGAGATGTATCCAATGCTAGAAAACGTTACTTACTTTCAGTAACAATACTTCTGGTGAATACATAATTGTCCCACAGATTCCACAGTGCCCTCCATTCTTCTCTGTGAAGTAGTGCAGTGATTGATAAAATCACAAGGTATGCAAACGTTATGTACTGGTATTGTTCCTGTCATTGATAGTCTCTTGGTTCTTTTCCGCATGCCTCAGTGAAGGGCAGAAAAAATACTATGAACTGATACCAGCACATCACTTGACTTCTAATATAATCCAATGTTATCAAGTCCAGCGGAGATGTGGCTAATGCTGCATGGCACCACCATGCAGCTGTAGAGAGCTATTGTTGAGAAAAAGTTTACCAACCCGTCCATCACCTAGAGGGATATCATAATGTGTGGAATCTGTTAAATTCTACTGTAGGTGCGGGGGAAAGATCATCCCATATTGGGTGACCGTTCAATGTCATCACTTATAATGTAGAGAAATAGAGATGCTAGAACTAATGTACATATCTAACAGATTTAGGAGTTTTTCAGAAGATTTTGCCAGGCCTGGTAACCTTTTCTTCCTCATGTGCAACTTAAGTCAAGATGCAACACTTTCATTGGGTTATACTTAAAATGTTTAACACTTACACTGCCTCTCCCCTCTAGCCTCCCATAGACCCCTTTCCTACCTTGGCTGCTATGTCACTCTCCAGCGCAAATAGTAGTGTGCTTCCTGGTGCCTAATTAAAGCCTGCCCCTTTTTCATCTTTTTGAAGGCTGGTCCTAGACCCCTCGTTTGCCTGAGTCCAGGGCGCCAAGACCTGTGTTGTTGGAGCCTTTGCCTGCTCATGGGGGTGTCATGCCTTTGGGAGTCACTTGTCTTTTGAAGATGAGATACCATTTTGAGAAGATAGACTCAGGCCTTCATGTACAAAGATTCCTGTTAGAAATCATAAATTGTGGCATTTACCAATTTGCGATTTCTAATCAGGAATGCACTAAAAATTAATTTGGTAAAAGTGCATCAACTTTTACCAAATACATTTGAATTTTGTGAACGGACCTATGTACTACTAGGTCGGTTCACAAAATACAGAATCGCAGTGGGTGGCAATTCGACCTACCTCATTAATATGCATGAGTTAGGTTGCAAATTGCGACCCGCTATGATTGACTGCATTCACAGGCCTGGTGGTCTGCTGGTTTGAGCTGGACCACCATGTCTGTGGTTGCTTTTAAATAAAGCAGTTTTTTTAAATGCAGTCGGTGTTCCTGAAAAGGAAAACAGGATGCATAAAAAAAAAAAAAGACAAAGTACCCAAATCTTTTTTTTTTTTTTTTTTAGGAGCAGGCAGTGATTCCATGGACCACTGCCTGCTCCTAGTGAAAACTTTTCTGAACATTCACAAAAGGGAAGGGGTCCCTTAGGGACCCCCTCCAGTTTGTGAATGGCTTACCACCTCCTTTGAGGAGGTGGTAAAATATTAATGATTTGTGATTGAATTTCTGTTGCAAAACACTATTATATGGCAAAAGGAATCAGTTTCTGGAAGGGATGCCCTTAACACATCCCTTCCAAATACTGATTCAGTATCTAGTCCCAAACCCAAATTGCAATTCTGTATGATCCTTAGCAAATCGCTGATTGGGGCTTGAGAATAGAAGAATGCCATTTTGCAGTAGGATAGGCTCCGATTTCATGAAGCAGAACCTTGCATACTGTAAAATGTTAAGTACATGAGGGTCTTAGATTCTTAGTGGCCTTGCTTACCAATTCCTTTTGAAGATTCATGGCCTGACTATATGTTACCCCCATGTGTAGTATTGTGGGAGGATTTTTCCCTAAGGAATGCCTCTTCTGAGATGACTTTCTCTTTCTGATATGTAGGGGCATCTGATAAATGCTAGTAATGTTCAAATGGGGCAACAAAGTCAATACACATGCAGGACATTGAGGTATACCGTTTCTTCAGAGAGAATATCTTTAAAGAATATCTTGGAGCCCCTTGCTCAGTAAATTGAGCTGTTCCTCCCGTTTTTAGCTCTTTGTTAAAGGCAGTTTTCTGTTCCTGCTTTCAATGCAAAAATGGGAAACACATCTTTCTGTTCTTGCTCTGACCACAAAATTCAGCAAAGAAACTTACTCCAGTTTCAGTGGTACCTTGAGTTACTTATTCCAAACTCTACTCTAGAAAGAATAATTTTCATCCACAAAGTTTTATCTGCAGCCGTGAATAGTTGCACATCTTGATCCTTTCATTCAGGAACCAGGAGATCGACCTTTCTTGATACAAATGCCTTTCTGTGCACTCCTAGGCTCAGCATAGAGGATGGATGTTTTTCTTTGCCCCCAGTTCAACTGCCCCCTAGTACTTTCTGCCTAGCAGAGGTGTAGAGGCAGAACTAGAGGCCAATAGCAAGCCACCAGCTGTATGCCAGGAGTGTGTGTTTTATTAAAAGGCCTTTGCTGGGTACAGCACCAGTGTAAGTCTCTTGCAAGGGTTTCTGAGGTCCTGGAGGGTGATAACCTCTCTTAAACATGGGCCTTTGATATTATTCATTTCGGACTGCTGCCTTCATTCTCCAGGACTAGTCCTCCAATTACTCACCGTTCAGTTAGAAATACTGCATAATTGTTTAGAGAAAGTGTAATCTTTCACTTTAGATACTTGAGCGAGTTCACCAGGATGGAGAAAATCAATATAGTCTCCAGACTTTTGTCTTTAAGGCTGACTGTTGCTTCTAGACTTGCATGAAGCCTGTTCCAGTGCGAGCAAAAGTTGTAGGACTTAAGTCACTACTGTGGCAAAGAGCCCGAAATGTAAGAGTTGTACCATGGTTCCATCAATCCAAGAACAAAGACAACCCACATTAACAGTTTGAAAAGCTGGCAGCCTTACAAATCATGCTCTCTAGAAAATGTAACAGTTCAGCAGGATCCAGGTGTCTCTTCTAGTCCAAATGGCGTGTCCTTCATGGGTGAAAATAGTAAGGAGTTATTGCTGGGCCCTATTTATTGATGCAGACAGAAATTGGAAGGCTCTTCGTATTTGAATGATTTGCAGTGAATGCAGGCCAGTTCACTGGGCATGGATCTCATGTTGATTAGGGGAAACCAGCTGTCCGCCAGTTCCTGGGTGAGGATGAGCAGTTGTAGTCTTGTAGTCATCTTATTGTATTCTCAGGTAGATCTTGTCCTCCCTAGGCACACTTACAGCATCTGGATCTACAGCCAGAGGTAGTTCTCCAAGCCTACAGAGGAGCACCACACCTTCCCCTCTCTTCTGATTTGCAGTGATAGACTGAGAGTGAGCGAGAAAGAGAGAGACCCAGGCAGTGGGCCTCTATACATTTCTCTCTCATGGATGACTGCCAGAAGTGACAACCAGGAACACGGTCTTTTCCAACCACCGGTATCAGTTGTTACCACAGGAAGCTCCCTCCTTACTTGTTTGCTAAGGATTATGTCAGGAACTCATCTGCCAGAAGGTGTCAGTCAGGATTGACTACCCTGGTTTTCTTTCCTAGTTCCATGTGGCAAGGCCGGCCCGGCATCTGGGACCCTACCGGACCATTGCCTCAGGTAGTGCAGGGAGCTATCCTGGTAAGACACCGGGTCATTGCTCCGTGTATGTCATCCTTATCTGCATTCTCAAAAGAGCCCTTTTTAGACATATTTGGCTGAAAAATTCGGTGACAACACAATTTATTTTTCCTTTATGAGTCTTCTTAGATAATTGTTCTATTACCGGCCTATGGTAATCACGCAAGAGAAGGCTCCAAAAATACATGATGGAACTTTGATTGATCAATTCAGCATTTGTGATGTTGGACAAATTCATCTTCCTGTCTGTTGCTCATTTGGCAGGGAAGGTAAATTTCACATGCAAGTGGTTTGAGCAGATCAAAATTTATCACACCTGGGAGTTGTATGAGGAGGTGATTCTGTACCCATTAAGATTTTTTTAAGCTGACTTTTTGGCTTTGAAATACAACATGAAAAGTGAAAGGATATACTTTACGGCATTCTCTCTGGTGAGCTTTTTTTTTCTTGGGAAACAGAATCCTCGGAGGCGGAGGCGAGAGGCTGCCGGCTTACCAGCGAGAGGCGAGAGGCTCCCGGCCGCCGTCTATCTAGCGCTCGGTTTGGCGCTCACCCCCACTCTCCCCTGCTTTGCCTTGCCCTGCCTTGTCACCGGGAGGCTGTAAGCCCGTGAAATGCGCCATGACACTCCAATACGCTCCAATACGCTCCGTGAGACGCTCCGTGAGCGGAGCAGAGTGTGAGGAGCGACCACAAGGAGCGTGGAGCATGGAGCGTGGTGCATGGAGCAAAAAGCCAGCAAGAGAGCTCCATAGCAGTCCAGCAGCAGCAGTAGCAGCAGCCCAGCAGCCCAGCAGCAAGGTACAAGGAGCGTGGAGGGGGGCTAAAGCACAAGGTTTTGGTGTGTTTTGCTCGCACTGTTGTATGGGGGGTTCACTGACTCATTGAAGCCGGCGCAGGAGTGGAGAAGAGCCTAGAATAGGCTAGACTAGCAGAGACTAGCAGAGGCAAAAAAGGGAAAAAAAGCGTGAGAGCGCGGCCACCGTTAGCAGTGGCCGCGGAGTGTAGTGCCCAGGAGTCCCGCAGAGGCGGCCCAACTAGGTGGGGTGGGGCTAGCGGTATCCAGTGTGCCCTGCTCTTGTGCTCTTCCCTGCAAATCCATCGCTCCCCCAAGCCTTCCGCTGCCACAGCTGCCTCCGACTGCACCCCCCACTACATCCAGTCCATTATTAATCTATTATTAGTGGTACCTACCTACCATTTATTTACAATAGGAGGTACAGGAGGTGAAAGAGGTGCAGGAGGGTCAGTAGGAAAGAACTAAAAAGAACCAAAAGGAAAAACCTATTAACCACGAAGGGAAAATAGGGTGATATTACAGCCAAGTGATCGGATTGGATATTACATACTTTGACTGTTGGACCGTTAACATCAAAAAATAAAAAAAATAAAGTCAGTATGCGTTCAGGGAAAGAGAGGGCAACAGGACCCTCAACAAGACGAGCAAAGAAAATACAAATACCAAAAGTGATAAAAAAGGCAAAAGCGAATGCAACGGGATTGAACCAATCGTTAATTTCACCGATAGCACGGATGTTTGAAAAATCCACAAAAGTCCCACATAAATTTGATTTTATGAAAGATCCATCTGGAGCCCTAATAACAATGCAAATAGAGTCAGAAACAATTAAACTACAAACTCCGATTAAGCCAATTAGCAACTTGAGACAAAGTACACAAACCAGTGGACAAGAGGAGGACCGTCAATCACAAGACAAGAAATACCATATTGATGTCAATGAATCCCAAATTACAGACCAGGAAATGTTAAACATAATATCACCTACCTACATAGGTCAAAAAGATATGGATGTGCCAAGAAGACCGCAGGATGAGATATACCAGGGAGACTTAAACCAAAAAAAGCTGGCACCAAGGACCATGCTACCTTTAGAAGTGAAGGTAGAAATACGGAAAAAAATAGAAACAACCGGCGACATCATAACACATAGGCAAGTTATCAATCAAAACCCGAGCATGAGGGTAGTAGATGTCATCCAGGATAATCAAGGTAGAGGTGAAAGTTACACTAGTCTGAGCTCGGAGGTAACATCGCCAATAAAACACAAGGGAGGAACGAATACAAAAATAAAAAATGAGGATATGGAGGGTCAATCCCACAACTACCAAAACCTATTGATCACCGAAGAACAAAATGTAGCGACTATACAAGATAGCGCTCAAAGAATAACTGAAAATCTAGGAACAAAAACAGAAATAGCATCTAACAATAGCACTAATAGTAGTAAAACACAATATAATGGACAAGATCATAGCGAATATATTAATATGGACAATCTTATAGAAATCCCGAGTGTTGTACTCAAAAGTTCCACTAATGTTGTGCATGAACATTTGAATAACCAAAAGACACAAACCGTAGGTAACCAGGACTTGGGGTCTATCTGGGATATTTTCTACCAAACTTCATCATTAACGTTAGAAGCACTAACATATCAGTCGAATAAAATGGACATTCAAATAGAACTACTCAGAGTGATGGCAAATGCAATAGCTGGGATAGATCATAAACTTGCTCAGCTGAATAGCTTGATAGTTAGAGCTCAAACCGAAATTGCCAAAACAGATACCGATTGTACATGTGCTCCTATAATAGATAAATTGGCCACAATACCGGAGGTCATGAATACCATACTAGAAGATGTCAAAATGAGCCTTCAAAGGGAGAAATATAACTATAAAGAGGATAGTTGTAAAATACAAAAAAACAATAATAATATGATTACAGTAAGCGATTTGGAACATCTTAGTCCCATAAAAGATCTGGATGGCCCGGATCAATTAACTCCCATAAAATTGCTGATTCTGCATCAGGATGGCCAAGATCTAGTAACACCGACAAAATTGCAGAATCTGCATCAGGATGGAGAAAAGTTAATGGGCACAAAACCTTCGCTCCTCAAATGGAAAAGATAACGGAAGACCAAGAAGCCAAAGAACCAGCTTCCCCATTGTTTACCATGACAAAAAGACATAGGAAAAAACTACGTAAAGCAAGAAAAAAGACTAAGCAGAAAATTATAGTAACAACACAGCCTGAAGATAAAGCACTTCCAGAAATAGGCAGAGAAGAAAACAAGAATAATAAGTATTTCGCTATATTCACCAAAAAAGAAAAACAAACTATTGACCAAATAAGTACTCAGACAGATATAGTTATTACAACGGACAAAATGAAACAAACCCTGAATGAATCAGAGATGGGGGAAGAAAGAATGAGGGAAAAGAAACTTAGGCTACAGGGAAACGGGTGCATTATAGAACAGGCACCAGAGGATATAAAAAGTATACCACCTGAAGAGCTGGTGAAATCAAAGAGTGTACCAATTCCTCTCAAATCCAAAGATATGGTAAAAGAAAAAGAGGAGAAAGAAATATATATTGGTCCGGTAGTACAGAGGCCACAGGCTTGGGATCATAACATACTCCATAGTTTAAGCTAAAAAATAACTCAAAATCAGAACCAACAATATGGGTTAAATCGAGACCAGCAAAAGAAACCAAATCAACTAATTGTGAAACAAAACGATATAATAGAGCAAGCTGAAATCATCCGGTGTTTACCAAACTTGGATCATCTGGTCATTGAAAGATATGGTGAGGAGAATCAAGTCTATCAAAATAAGAGGGACAGAAAGGGCTTGGGGAGGTCCAACGTATATGCCCTTCAACCAGTTTTAAAAAAAGAGAGTACGTAGTTCCTGTGTGATGTATTAATCACTCAAAGGGTAAGAATATTAAAAATACTACAGGTAAAGAGGAGGATAGGGGGAATTCCTCCTGTTGGAACTAGGGCCCTCACACACCCAGCAAGCTAGGTGTCATGCTTCATCATTTGAGCCTGCTCCTCCCTATTCTCTTTTAATCAGGTCGGGTCCCTCGCGGAATAAATTCATCACAGAGGAGTCCCATACCTGTTTTATCATCACTTTACACATCAACACTCATTCTGGCCCCACACACCCACGGCACCCATACGGCGTGGAACAGAAGATCTCCGAAAAGAGCCCCTTTAAGGGTGCCCGTCGGGCATTGCAGCGCCCGGCCCGACGAGGAGCAGGCTCAAATGATGAAGCATGACACCTAGCTTGCTGGGTGTGTGAGGGCCCTAGTTCCAACAGGAGGAATTCCCCCTATCCTCCTCTTTACCTGTAGTATTTTTAATATTCTTACCCTTTGAGTGATTAATACATCACACAGGAACTACGTACTCTCTTTTTTGAAAAGAGGAGAATCAAGTCACATATAAAGTCCTACAAGATTTAGATGAAGAAAGGAAAAAAGATCTTCCAGTTAATGAGAAGGTACAGTTAATTTTTAAACCGGTATACGACTCTAGAGGTAATTATGACACTAAATAGAGGAAACATCCTTCGCCTCTTCAAATCGATCCCGTCACTAGCAAAAGTGTCGAGTAAGGATATTGAATCTATAGGATTCCTACCAAATGCTGAGGGCAGCCAGACATCGACCTTGATAACCGTAAATTCTGTGTCCTTAGCAGAACAAATCATAAACGAAAAAGAAATATTCCATAGCTGGGGGATAATAATCAGTAAGCCAGTTCCAAAAGTATATCCAACCCCTCTCATTAATGAAGAGGGTATGACACAGAAAGGAAAGAACAACAAGCTGGTTTTCTCTGTACTAAAAAATGCCCTTGGAAGATCAGAGCGAGACATTGAGGCAATACTAGCCCAAAGAAAAATAGAAACGCCAAGAGGAATAAACGAAAAATGGATATCGTCGGCTTTACATGGTAATAAGGATCCATGACAGAACACAGCTATATCCACAACAAAAGAAGAAAAAAAGGATAGTGAAATATTCATGATGTGTTCATGGAATATAAAAGGGGTAGGAAATAAGGTTAAAAATGCCCACTTAAACTCTGTCTAATTCGTATCAGATCATTTTTCTACAAGAAACATGGGAAACAACCCTACTATGCTACAGGGATATAAAGGCTATTATGAGCCTGCAATTAAACAACATCAATATGGCCGTCCGAGCGGGGTGTTAGCAACATTCATATCCATCGACTTGGAAGTAGAACATGAACAACTGGATACGATTAGTTCTAATATCCTAACGGTAAAGTTAATATATAAAACAAACAACCAAATTAAATTAAAAACCCTATTTTTGATCAATGTATATATACATCCAACACAGAGTTCAAGGTCTAATATGTGTGCTACCCTTAGCAGGTTTTAGTTGGAACAAATGTTGGATGACCCACTTGTAGATTTTATCCTCACAGGGGATTTTAATTTAAATCTTTTAGTACCTTTTATCAGAGATGATATCACACAGTCACAAGACCATCAATGGGCAATTCCTCACCAGGTACTAGAAACAGAAACGAAACCCCTTCGAAGTAAAGTAGGAACGAATTTTGTAAAGGACATAGAAGCAATGGGTCTACGAATATTAAATGGGAGATTCAGGTTAGATTCACCACCTGCATGGACTTTCCATTCACACAATGCAAAGTCACGTATTGACTATACGATTGTATCACTTAATATCTTTAGCAACATTACCTCGTATCATTTGAGGAAGGTCCCTGATAGTGATCATAGTCAACAAATAATCACCACAAATTTGTCGAGTAAAAAGCACCAAACGTACCTGTCCACGCAAGATCAGACGGGAACTATCAACTATAGGAAACTCATCTGGACGGTACATAACAAAGAGGCGACCAATGAACTGGTGCAAAATCTCGTTAGAGAGTGTTTTTAACAAAAGATCTTGATTTCCCCAATTGAACAATGGGTAAACTTTACTAGTAAACTTGTCAAACCCCAGGACTCTGTATCTAAAGTTACGGAAAAACAAGTGATACAAGGAGAGAAAAGGAAATCCGATATTAATTTACCTTACACAATAAAGAAACTGAGAAGGACTCGTAACAATCTAAGGAGACAGATTACCAATTTTCCGCATAATGAGGAATTACCAATCATATTAAAAACCTTAAATCAGAATTTGAGGAAACTGATCTGGAATGAAAGAAACCAAGCTAAGCAAGACCTGTGGTCGAAAAAAATGTATGCAAGCAACCAAATAAATTAAAGGGAATTTTGGAAATTGATAAATGGCCTAGTGAGACCTAATAAATCTGTGGTCTCATCTACACTAACGGAAAATGAATGGGTTAACTTTCTGGTAAATCATTTAAATTTTGACTGGAAAATAAAAAATAAGGTAGGCAATAAGAGCAGGATGGATACTTCAAAGTACGATATTGGCGGTGAAATTGATATATCAAAATCGCAAGTCTCTAAACTAATAACTAAACAAAAAGATGGGGCTCCAGGACCCAACGGTATCCCGTTCGCCCTTTACAAAGAAAAAACGGATTTATGGTCAGAATACCTCACGGAAGTGTTTAAAGAAGTAGTACGGACAGGGAACATACCCGAATCCTGGAGAGGGTCGTTAATATCCCCTATTTATAAAAAAGGAAACTGGGCCCACCCTGAAAATTACCGACTAATAACCCTTCAAGATACAGATGCTAAGTTGTTTGCGGGGATTTTACTTACAAATCTCGCTGAATGGGCAACGGATAATAAGATACTCCCACCGAATCAGACTGGATTTATTAAAGGACTTGGAACTACAACAAATATACTAGCCTTATCACTTTTAATGGACAAAACAATCTTAACGAAACAATCTTTGTACTTGTGCTTTGTAGATTTTAGATCTGCTTTCGATTGTGTGCACAGATATCTTCTATGGAGAAAACTGCAGGAAAAAAAAATTCCGGAGCAATTGTTAAAACTAATACAACTTTTGTACACCAATACATGGGTTAGAGTGCGGATGGGGGATGGCCAGACATTAACAAAGGAAATATTAACGACAGCAGGTCTTAAACAAGGGTGCGTATTGGCCCCTTTACTTTTTAATTTGTTTTTAGCGGACCTAACGGATGCTCTGAACGAAATAAATGCACACCCGCCCAAACTAGCTGGCAAACAAATATCTAATCTGCTGTATGCAGATGATGTCATTCTCTTAAGCCAAACAAAAGTGGGGTTGCAACGCCTAATAGATCGAATATCTTCATACTCAAAAGAAAATGGGATGGTGATAAACGAAACAAAGACTAAAGTTATGGTTATCACTAAAAACTTAAGATTAAAACATAAATTCAAATGGTTTCTGGAGAATATCCAATTAGAACAAGTTAAATCATACAGATACTTGGGAGTATTATTCAACGATAATGGGAACTTTCGTCCGCAAAAATTGGATATACAAAGGAAAGCAAACGCTTTGACAGCAGCATTCAGGATCCTGCAGAAATCTTTAGGTAATCTTACTTATCGCCCCTTTTTAAAGGTTATATCAGCAAAACTCCTGCCTACCTTAACATATGGTAGTGAGGCGCTAAGTGGGAAATATACTGTGATTATAAACAATGCAGTCACAAAAACTTTTAAATCCCTTTTTCATCTGCCAAATAATGCATCACCAGCACAAATAAGGCTGGAGTTTGGTCTAAATAACCAGTTGTACGCAAGAAAGGGCCAATTTATCAAAGTATGGAACAGGATAAAAAATGATCATGAAAATCAATTGTCTCAGCTATTATGGCAAGAAATAAATGAAAACAAAAAACTACAAGCCTGGAAATATTTAAATACAGCGCTGGAAGAATTTGATGTGATGCCAATCTGGAAAACCACAATAACCAACGAATCGTTTAAAAAAGTAATCAATAAAATAACAAATCATCTATCAATTGTACGTGATAAAGATATATTTGCAAAAAGAAAACATGCATGGCCAATAATGAGTGGGTTTTCAAAAAAGAAGATTCAACTATATTTAGAAATACCATGGTCATTAAAAAACAAACAAATATTTATAAAGGCACGATTTGGTGTATTACCTGGACTATGCCACCTCCCTCCATGGATAAAGTCGGTAGAGGACACATTATGTAGACTATGTAAAACAGGAGAGGAGAATATTATTCACTTATTATGTATTTGCCCTGAACTACAAATTGAAAGAAAACCCATACTTAAGACACTTTTTAATGCTCGAGGAATAAGGTCATGTAGGCAAGCTTTGATAATGTGTCTGCATTCTGATGATATAATCATGAATTCTGCTTTTGTAAAGTTTTTATTAAGAGTAGGAGCCAAACTGGAAGATCACAATTAAGAATCCACTAGCACAGTATGAAATATTTTTTATATCATGAAATGAATATTTTAAAAAAATATACCAAGAAATGAATTTTATCCATCGCAACTGGCTTAAAACAAATTAGATGCCGCATTTTAATTTTTGTTTTAGTTGTTTTATATTGTATTATATATTATATGTATAATGTCTCATTGTAAGATTTTAAGTAATCAAACAATAAAGAATTCATTCATACTCTGGTGAGCTAAACTTTGGAAGGAACTTTTCCACGCATTAAGTTTTTCCACCAATCCTGATCATTCTGCAGGTCGCTGAGAAGCAGAGGTATTTTTAAACAGTCAGGAACTTCAGCACTAAAGGTGTATAGATATTCACGCTGAGGACTGGACATCTGTCCTTCAGGCATGATGTGGAAGGAAAAGAGGTTGAAACCTGCTGCAAAGGGTTCGAGATCCAGGGTGGGAGGCAATAAAGTGACCTATGAGGTTAGGGAACCTAGCTGATATCAGGCAGTGCAGAGGGCATGGCAGGGCATTTGCAGGCCCTGGGGATTATGATAGGGGAAAGCTACACTGTGCTTCTCTCTACCCATGGCCCCACACTGCAACTTCAAGTGTTTTGCTTTGCCAAAAAGAGATGCCAAACATGCAACTTTTTTTTAAAAACTTGTAAGCGCAGTTAAAAATTGTCAGACTTTATAAGCAAACCAATAGTGCAAATGATTCTATTCTGTCTAGGTAAGTATTTTTTCCTCAGTAGTAGATGAATTTCTTGGTAGTGTATCACTTAAACAGATTTATGATCACGCCAACAGATAGTGGTGGTAGTAGCATCTTTTGGCGATATGTTAAAAGTATCCGCGGTAAATTGCGCAGTACTGGTATTCGCATCGAATTTCACCGTATGAGGCATTTTTCATTGGTGTCCATGGTATTTCAATCTATAGCATTTTACACAACTAATTAAAATCCTACATACATTTCTACAACTGAAAATGTAAATAACCCTGATGCAAACCAGCCCTTTCTATGTTAGAATGTTCACCGTGATCCAGTGCAAAGGCTTTGTTCTGGTCTTTTAGGTCTGCGCTAGTGAAGAGTTAGAGAGTTGGTGGTGCTTTTACTCTTCTCTAGGTATTCTTGAGGACCCGAATTTTTTTTACTTGATCTTTATTGCAATTTTTGATAAGTGAAGGCAATAATGCAAATACTGCATTCAGTCCCAAAATCCGTAATGACAGTCCATACAGATTACTCAGTATAAGGGTAAGCATTTCAGATCAACTACAGCGAAATCAGAGCATTAGCGATAACATGAATTGAAGCAGAACATTTAACCATCAAGAAACATGCGCCGGTATTAGAGTTAGCTATGTCTTTTTCCTAGATGCTTCACGGGGAGGAGGGCTGTGACCATGAAAGCCTGCAGATGTCACCAGGCCCATGTGAAAAGCTATGATTCAATACTGCATGAGATGATGCTTTGGGTTCTACAGGTTAATTTCATAAGGCAGTTTCTCATCAAACTTAGACACTATATGCCGCAGGAGAGAATTCCAATTCAGAGCCACAGACTGTACGCCCACGGTGTTTAAAGAGCAACTGCAAAAATTACTTCAGCCTGTGCAAACCTGCCTAGAACATGCTTCCATCTACTGTGTTCAGGAGCCTGTGAGTATTTTCAGTTCATGGTAGTTGCCCTGTTAGCCAGAATCAGGGCTAAGTAGATGAATTTGCTGGAGGCTTATCGGTTGTGATTCACGGCATCAAAACAAGGAAACATACCCTGGGACTATGCAGATTATGCATACCAGTCCAACTGGTTAAATGCTGAACAATTCTTCTCACCATCTGAAAATCACCTTACAAAACCAGATCATATGACCAAAAGAGGCATCTCTTTCATCGCGTCTAGGGCAAGTGTGTACCATGTCTGAAAGCATAGCCTAAAAGCAGTCTGTTGTTAGATAAGTGCGGTGTGCAAAATTGAACTGTAAGAGTTTGAAACGTGTCCTTAAAAACCTTACCTGTGTGGTGTAGGGAATGGACCTGCTCACCATCTGTCAGTTCATCCCAGAGATCTTTTTCCAATTGTCTCTCAAGGTCACTTTTTTGCGCATATCTGTAATGAATCTATACCATGTGGTAACCTTGTGATAGTAGTGGCTCCTTGTGAAAAGCATTTGTGTCATTCTATCTGCTTTGGGTTCAGCTTCCGCATTTGACCATGTATGCTCCACTGCCCTCAGTAATATAGCATGTGCTGGGAATTTGCCTTGAGGATGGTTGAGCACCACAATCAGTTCGACAAATGTAAGGATTGTACAAGAATCCTACAGCTGGCCCACAGTGGTAATTGTGGCTCTGGACTATGCTGTTATGTTCGCCACTACAGAGATCTGATTAAATCTATTTAGATCCCAGGGAGGTAGTTCAGGTGTTTATGGTGCACCCACACCAGTACTCTCACATAACTGTTCCAATTATACTTTCCTGCCTGGAGGAGAACCAACTTAGGTGTCAGGCACTTTTGAGCATTGAAAATGTACTTGTTCATTAGTAGTGGGCCTATCTCATTGCTTAATATTACAGGGGTAGCATTGAGAAAAAAAATTGCAGAGTCTAAATTAAGTAGATAGCAGTAAAAAAACAACAACTTAAAAATTATAGAAATCCAGTAGTAATTCTAGAAACAGAGTAGTGCTGCAAACAAGCCAAGAAAATACCTTGGTGCCAGAGGTATTCAGTATGGAGTCCACCAGGTTTGGGGTCCCAATAATCTAAGATGCAGTACGGTTGGAGCACACAATATTAAGGGTGCCAAAGTGATCAGTAAGCAATTAGTAAGAAACAATTCTAAGCTTGAGGTGGAAGTCCCTAAAATATATTTTGTAATTATCAGGAACTTGTTGCAAATGTACAGTTGGTGATATGAATAACCAATTATAGGAAAACTCCAGGGCAGCCTACAAACGTGCCCACTACCCAGGAAACTCCTGGGTAGTAGGCATGTGTTTCGTTCTTGCTGACTTTATTAGGGAGTTACTAATAATATTCATTTCATATTAAAGATAACCCACATCCAGATTTATGTCACAGCATTTATTTTTCATCTTTTAGATGAACAATTGTATTTGGTTAGAAAACGTAGCAAAAACATGCATGCCCTACATTATGTGTATAATAGAGCAAGATCTGCTGGTGGAGAACACTCTTCCATAATACTATGAGTGGTGAATGGAAGAAAATATTTTATAAATGGAGGAAAAATGATGGGAAAATTGTGCTAAAGTGAAGGAAGAATGGTGCTGTAATGGAAGGAAAATGTAGATTTTGCTCATGAAAGCTAATATTATGCAATATCCTTTATTGTCACTACTACACAGCAGCTCCTTTAAAAAACATAACATTACAGAGTTCAATAAAAACAAAATTGCTGACTTAAGAGGGGCATGGGCTGTGGGCAGATGCATAGCCCCGCCCCCACTTGGCCCCTCCTGTAATACAGGGGAATCAGACAACACCCAGCTAGGCTACAGTGTCCTGTAGCCCTAGATACCCTCTTTACCCACTTAACCACATCGGCTTCTCTCCTGATATTTACCCACTGCTCAAAGTAGGGGAAAAACATCCACTGCCCCAACCCCACCCTAGCTATCCCATCATCTAATACTGGTAAATCACTAATGAAGGCCAGAGAGAGAAAAGAAAAACATTAAATTGTGGTAGCACCATTGATATGATTCTGAGTGCTCAGAGAACAATAGAAATAAACTTAGAAGAACAATTTCTTTTGGGAAACCACTATATTTTTTATTTTTTCCTAAATGGAGAGTGGGTCTCCACACCCCTGAGCAACAGAATCAGTGCATTCCACAGACAAGCTGATGCCTGAACAGAGGACATTTTACCCTCCCCCTTTATCTTGTACTATGATGGTTTGTCAATCAAAAATCTTGGGTAGGAATTCTAATGTATAAGGGACAGCACCTTCAGCTTTGTCTGACCGACCAGGTGAAGTCAGTGGTGGACAAAAGTGTTTAGCATACTTTGCAATTAAGGTATTAAGCAACAATCTGTAACCAATGCAGAGGCTGCCCAAAATGTTCCCAAAGTTCAGGATTTAGGCCATGGCCTTTGACAATTGTGATGACTGCTAGGCGACTTCCAGTCTCTGCACTTTGGGTCTGAAGCTTCAAGCAGGAGAAAATGTAAAAAATGCAGCTAAAATGATGAAAAATAAACGAAATACATTATGCAAAAATTAAGGAGAAATGTTGGAAACATTGAGCTAGAATGGAGAGAAAATGGGGTTAAAATGCTGCAGAAATGGGGCAAAAATGGAGGAAAATTGTGGTATATTGGTACAAAAATAGAGGAAAATGGTGCAACAATGGAAGAAAAACTAGGGTGCCCCAGATCCCCCCACTCTGCGGGAATGGAAAACTGGGATGGACCTCTATATGGCAGCTGAAAAAGTCACATATAAGGCCTGAGGGTGTTCGAGGAAGTTTACCAAAGTATGGGGTCCCTGGTCAAGGTACTATGGTATAAAAATGGGAGAGTTCGAGGAACTGCCCGGAACCACACCACCCCTCCCCCCGTAATGGGTGACAACATATGTTACAATATACCATCTAACTGTTGTCTGTTAACTACAAATCCATGGATACTGAAATATGTTGATGTACATTTTTAAAGATACTGCATTCACTCCCATGTGCCGATGGTTTCTTGGCTTTTTCACATGCTTGATGTGTTGTTTGCGGAAAACTTCAATGAAAATATTTTGGAAAAAAACAATGGAAGAAAAATAGTGGAATCTTGAGCTAAATAAAGGAAAAATGAATGAAAATGATTCTAAAAATAGAAGGAAAAGGGTGCTTCAATGGAAGAAAAAAGGGCTTAAATTGAGGAAATTGAAGATAAAGTGGTGGGAAGACGGAACTACAATGTTGGAAAAATGCTTCTAAAATGGAAGAAAAATGGAGCTAAAACTTTGCAAAAAGGGAGCTAAAATTGCAGCAGCATGGAGTTAAAATGCTAGCATAATGGAGCTAAACTGGGGAAAAATATAGGGAAAATGGTGTCAAAATGGTATAAAAAATAGAGCTAATACGGAGGAAATGGTGCAAAGCCCGAGCTAAAATGGTGCTAAAATAGAGAAAAAATGGTGCTAAAGTACTGGGGGATGATGTAAGAAATTGTGAGAGTGGTGTAAAATGGAAGAAAAGGTGCTAAAATAGAGGAAAATTGTGCCACAATGGAAGAATAATGTAGCTAAAATGGTAGAAATATGGAGCTAAAATTAAGCATTCATGGATACAAAATTTGCTGAAAAGTAGAGGGGAATTTGTGCTATAATGGAAGAAAAAGGGAGCTACATTAGTGGAAAATGGAGCTTCCATGATAGAAAAATAGAGCTACAATTTTGGAAAAATGGTGCTACAATTCTGGAAAAATGAAGCTAAAAGTGTGGAAAAATGCTGCTAAAATATTGGGAAAATGGAGCTAAAATAGAATAATGGCATTAAAATGTTGGAAAAATTGAGCTAAAATAGTGAAAGAATAGAGGCCAAATTGAGCTAAATGGAGGAGAAATAGTGTTAAAATGGTGTAGAAATAGAGCTAAAATGTAGGGAAAATTGAGTAGAAATGGACTATAATGGAGGAAAACTGCTGCTAAAATGGAAGAAACAGTGCAGAATGGAGGAAAGTGAAGTTAAAATGGTACTAGAATGGAAGAAAAATGACTAAAATGGAGAGAAAGTCGAGCTAAAATGAAGAAATGGAAGAACATGGTGCTAAGAATTGAGGAAATATGGTGCTACTATCAAAGAAAAATGGTGGGAAAATGGAGCTAAAATTACAGCAACATGAAGTTAAAGTGCTAGCAGAATGGAACTAAATATAGCGCTAGATTGTTGGAAAAGTGGAGTTAAAATAGAGGGGGAAAGGTGCTAAAATGGTGCTAGAATGAAGGAGAATGGAGATAAATGGAGTGATAATGGAAGACATTTTGTTGGAGTGGTGCAAAAATGGAAGAAAGAGTGCTAAAAATAGAGGCAAATTTTGCCACAGTTGAAGATATTGTAGCTAAAATGGTGGAAATATGGAGCTAATATGAAGGCTAAATCGATAAAAAAGTGTGCTAAAATAGAGGGAAAATGGAGCTCCAATGTTGGAAAAATGGAGCTAAAAGTTTGGAACAATGCAGTTGAAATGTTGTAAAATTAAGCTAAAATGGTAGCAAAGTGGAGCTAGAATGTTAGCTAAATGGAACTAAAATGGTAAAATAATGGAGCTAAAATGGTGACTAAATAGAAGAAAAATTGAGCTAAAATAGAGGGAAATAGTGTTAAAATGGTGTAGAAATAGAACTAAAATGTAGGGAAATGGAGTAAAAATTGACCTAGGATGGAGGACAAATGCTGCTAAAATGGAAGAAACTTGGTGCAAAAATGGAGGAAAATGAAGTTAAAGTGGTGCTAAAATAGAGATAAAATCAAGCTAAAATAGAGAAATTGTGCTAAAAAATTGAGGTAAAATTGTGCTATGATGAAAGAAAAATGGTGGAAAATGGGGCTCATATTCATATGGTTGAAATATTGAGCTAAAATGTTGTCAAACTGAAGTTACATGCTATCAAAATGGAGCTAAAATAGTAGCATAAAGGAGTAAGATTTTGGAATATTGAGCTAATGAGATGAAACTATGGATGGAACTGGAGGAAAAATGGTGCTGAAATGGAGGGAAAATATAGATTTTCTACGGGCTGATGGGCAGAAAATCTGAATTTTATTTAAGATACAGAAGCTAATATTATGCAATATCCTTTATTGTCACTACTACACTACTACACAGCAGCTCCTTTAAAGAACATAACATTCCAGGGTTCAATAAAAACACTGTGCAACCAGAACTGTCCTTTCTTTGCACAAGCTGCGAGAAATAGATAAAGTAACATTCAATTTATAGCAGTCCATACAGAATCACTTCCTTGTCTTCTTAAACCATACTCCGTTTTCCTCATCTTCCAAACCTTTAAACTACTTTGATTTTTTTTGCGCTTCAAGAAAACCACAAAAAATGCATTAAAAGGTAGGTTAAACTGGTAGTATAATATTAGCCTCCATGTCTTTAATAAAGTCCAGATTTTCTGCCCACCAAGCTGTGGAAAATCTACATTTAATGGCAAGTCCCGGAGGCCAATATGATGCAAGTTTAAAGCATATCAGTCAAAAACTTGCAGCATTGTCAACAGGATTAACATAGAAACATTTAAACATAGAATCACCTGTCCAATCTGCACACCTAAAAATGTCTTGCAAACTTCCACCCATCATGAATGCTTTATAAGCCCCACGCACAGACTGAGCACCGACCATACCTATACCAACACCAGATTTCATCATGATCTCTTTTACCCATCCAGCTAAAGTAGGTAGGGAAACAGCCTTTCCCCACCTACTTGTTTAGAAGAAATTAATAACTGTAACTCGCCTAGAGGTCTTAAAGCCTTTGTTCTAAACTCATAGTAGTTTACACATCATACCATACACATATTTTCATTATCATTGAAATATGGTTAGAAAATAGTCATTGAATTTGTTTTGTTATTCTTGTTAAAAGAAAAGAAATCCCTTCAGGTGCATACAATCTACAAGACACATCAGACACTCTATGATAAGATACTAAACATAAAAGCACTGTCAATTTAAAGGACAAATCCTTTAATGAAAGATCATCATTTGCACCCCAACCCTCCAAAAATCTTAACACCCAACTCGCATCCCAAGCAGAATTATATCTCAAAACAGGAGGTTTAGAAATTCTTATACTTCTTAATAGTCTACTTACCATAATATCCTGGCCCACTGATACAGCACTCACCAGACTGTGGCCAGCAGCAGTAGCAGACCTGTACAAGTTAATTGTTTTGTCCATCAAAGCTTTCCCAAACAGTTCAGATAGGAAATTAACTTCCTAAACAGCATCAGTTGAAACAAGATCCAGATCCTTCTCCATACACCAGCATGACCATTTACCCCATGCCAGTCTATAAGTTTTCCTTGTACCCGGATCCCAGGACTCTTCGATAAGTCTCAAAGTCACCCTAGAAAGGTCTGGCTTTCTTCACAATTCTCCATGCCATTAGACTCAAATGGCCCGAACTCACAAGTTTGTGTACCTCTCCTTGCAGACTCCTGAGAATTCCCTGAAACACCGGGAGCAAAACTAGGAAGTCCACACTCATTTCTAGCATAGTTCGATTCCACACCTGCGATCTCTAAAAACGAGTCACTATTACAACCCTTTCCTCCAGTTTGCGTGTCATCATTGCCACCTGAGCAATGATTCCAAAAGGCGGAAACTCATACGGACAGAGACCCTTCCAGTTCTGAAGGAAATTATTCACTCCTGATATATCTGGATCTAGGCATCACCTGTAAAACCATGCTCACTTGACTGTTCAACCTGCTCGCAAAAAGATCCATATGAAATGGACCCCACATCTTTTTTAACTCCAGAAACACTCCCCTCTATGATTTCTAATCGCTTGCATTATAGACGTTCCTTGGAAACAAATCCGCTACAGTGCTCTTCAATCCTGGGACATATCCATCTGTACATATACATCCCTTTTCAAACGATAATCCCAAAAAATCTTGGTCACGTCTACCAGACTTTTCGATTTCGGACCCCCTAACTTGTTTACATATATCACAACTGAGAAATTGTCCACCCAAAACAAAATAAACACTTTGCTGTCTGCTCTGTGAGACACTTTGTGGCAAAGGATCCTGCCAAAAACTGTTTCCATAGAGCCACATCTTGCTCCCCAGCCTTCCAAGCTTGCATCCGATTCTATTATGAAATCCGATTCTTTCCAAAAATTGCACTCCGGCATCTATATGCTTCAACCACCAAGGTAATTCCTTTCTCACCTCTATAGTAAGATATAATATCTTGAGAGTATTTCAAACCACTTAAGTGCTCTGTGAAACACAATAATATAAGGAACCTGGAAATATTTCTTTAACAGTAGAAGATAATAAACCCAAAATACGTGCCAACATCCTTAAAGAAATTTGATTTAATTCCAAAATTTTCTGAAGTTCCTTCCTTATCCTCTTCAGTTTGTCCCTTAGAAGCTTCAAAATTCCATTCACTGTGCCCACCAGAAACCTTAAAAACGAAGGGGCTGATTACGATAGCGGTTGGACGAGCGTTCGACCGCCATAGTTTCGGAATCGGGACCACCTGACAAGTAGGCAGCGGTCTTGACCTCCAAATTACGATCCGACCACCGTGTAGGCTGTCGAAAACATACCTTTTTGCATTGAGGCTTGGCTTGTGCTGCAGCCCGGAAAAGGGCCAAAGCACAAGCCTCAATGCAAAAAGGCATATCTAGAAACATCCCTGCACTGTGTGGCAGGCACCATGTGGTGCCTGGCACAGGGTGCATGGATGTTCGGGGGGGCACCATTGGTGCCCCCTGGCCCTATAGTGGAGGCCCAGGAGGCACGGGGGCCTCGCTAGGGGTCCCCAAACTCGCTTTCCATCTGCCTTTTCATGGCGGTCGGACCGCCAAGTAGAGTCAGAGGGAAAGGGTCATCGCAATTCCGAGGATGGCGGTCATTCAGGGATTGCCTGTCTGCCGCCCCGTTGGGATCTCTGATCCTGTCAGAGGCGGTGGTCTTTCCCCCCGCCTGCAATATTCCGACCGCCGGCATCATAATCCTGCGGTCGGATCACGGCCCTGGATTTCAGGCGGACCACCATCGACGGCCTGTCGGTGGCGGTCCGTACGACATTGTAATCGGGCCCCAAGTCTCTTGGATTGGAATCAAAATTTACTTTTTCCTGTTAACTACAAATCCAAGACTTTCCAATAACTTTACAACTAAATCTGTATGAGATTCCAGTGCTGTTTTCTCCTGATCCATAATCAATATATCGTCCAAGTGAATTATCAACCTTATTCCCCTTTCCCTGAGATAAGCTATCATAGTATGAAGAATCTTTGTGAAGCGCTGATGAAAGCCAAAGGAAAACACAAAAAAAAATCCATAACTACTTGTTCTGCCACAAACTCTATCTGAAATCCCTAGCCAGTTTCTAGAACCCAAGGATGTTTCGTCGACTGAAACCAGTTCCAATAAAATTCGGCAAGTCTGCCACCCAACTTTAAGGGGATAACAAAAGGGTCTACACTTACCTGTGGAACCTCTGCTTCGTCTCTGTCCTCGGGTATTCCTACCCCGTGATTACTGTCTTTGAGGGAAAAAAACTTCCACCTTGTCCCTAAAAGATCAGCTGTTTCCCACCTTGTCCCTAAAAAATCAGCAATTTCCAACATTTTCTGCAATAACAGCTACTTATGTTGAATGAAAATCATCCTGCGCTACTAATATTATCAGTGTCTTATTAGTGACCGCATCAGACAAGATTACATCGGTGGCCACCACGTGCAAGATTAGCAGCAGTGATCACCTTGCTGCAGGTTTGCCAGAAGAAATTAGAAAATGCTTTTCATTTTGGAATGCCTCTATGTAGGTAATACATAACACCACAGATGCAATTTTCCTTACACCAAGGTCTACATACTAGTAATAAGTATCCCCAGTGCTGCAAGATTTATTACGCAATTATCAGCTTTAAATAGATTTTGGCAATTCAACCATTTTTCTCCAACATACACGCTTTTCAATGCTGGTATACATATATTAATTCAAAAGCTTCTAACTTAGTAGGGTGGGCTACACACAGGAGAACTACTTAGAAGTAGCTGGAGAGCTACCAGTAGCTCACAAGCTACTCGTTGGAAAAGCCTGGTCTATATTTATGAGAGAAAAAGCTTCTCATTGTGCCTTGTCCATGTCAGGGGAATTGACCCCTTGTTTTCCTAGCCATTCCAAAACACGATCATTGAAGACCTTTTTAATACCTCTCTGAGCTTTTTGTAGAGAACAAAATGCAACCGCAAACTTAGATCCTTTATAAAGGCGTCACAAAAAAGCATAACCATAGCTGCCGGTCCCTCTTCCTTACTCGCTAGTTCTACTTGCTTAGCGTCTATTTTTAATGGAATACGTTTGTGGCGTTAAATGGACAAAGCAGTGTTAGCATTCCTCAATAAACATACTACACATTGAATCCATTGCCTCAATTCCTCCACATTCAGATGTTTATTTTTATCAGAGGCCTCTTCTGCTATATCAAACACCTTAGTTACAGGGCCACTTACATCTAGGAGTCTGTCTTGGCATGTTTGCAAATCTTTATCAAGACCTTTATGTGGATCTCTTCCAGCCTTTCCAATACAAGGCAAAAGGTTTCCATCCAGTTCAGGTGTAGCTAAAACTGTATTAGCTAAGGATGGTCTAGGACTTTCTCCGCATAACCGAGCTTTCACATCTTTAGGTATTTTGTTCCTGAACCAATATTCTACATAGCAAGCTACATGCTCTGAAGGGGCCAATTTTCGAGATAAAGGGTGTTTTAAAAGCAGAGGTTCAAACGTACTATGACCCAAAATATTGTTTAATGTGTCCTGGACCTTCCCATCATCCTTAACCGGTTAAGTGCTTAGAACGTTCCGCGCCAGTGCGGAACGTTCTATTAAGCGGGCGGGGCCGCGTCGGCCAACGGACGTGCGCAGCACTACCGAGGTAGTGCTCGCGACGGCCGTTGGCCGACAGAAGCACTTAACGGGTTAACACCAAGAGTCTTCTGTCTCTGGGTACCAACTCTTCGTCATCTGAATTAAAATCTGAGGAAGAGCTGATTTCAACCTCAGCACTCCCAGATGACTCCTCATAGATAATCGATTTATTTTTGTGAACCTTGCCTTTCATCTGCGTACATATTTCTCATTGTCTGTGCAATCACAGAATTCCTGTTCTGTCTATGCACGTTTCCTTTTCTGAGTCTGACTAAGACTAAAATCAGTGTGTTTCCTTTTGCTGGTAACCTTACCCCCTTTTCTTCCATTAGTGTCTGCCTCGGCTGCAGATTAAAAATTCTTCTCCTCAAAATTGGCACTCCTTTTCATCAATATCATTTCTAACTTCCTTTCCTTCCTAAAACCCAAATAATGTACTAGGAATAAATTGTGGAGTACCTCGCTAGCGCTCTGGATGAAAACTATCTAACAGAAATATCTGAACTGTCAAAACACATTTGTTAAAACTGGAAAACTAAATTTCCCAACTTGCTAAAATGGCAGTTGAATGACATAGGCTGCACACCTATGGCAAGCCAAAGACCCATAATAGCTGATGCTCCCAACAGCGCATATGCTGATAACATTTAAATTGACTGCTGCTAGACGCAAAGTGAATTTACTGCAAGCTAAATAAGTCAAAAGCACTGTGCGAAATTCATGCATGTACAAAGACAATAAACCATTTCCCTGTCCGAGCACATGAAAGTCCTGTGTGGCTGAGAGCCTGTGCGCGCCCTGTTGACAGGACAGCTCACCTTTAAAAAAAACCCTCTAACACTAAGTCGCTGAACTTCACTAATATCAAGCTAGAGCTGTACAAAAGCCAAACACCCCTTAAGTATAAATACCCATAAGGTTTGAACCATGTGAGCCGCACTATCCACTTCAAAACCAAATCTCGTACAGAAAGAAAAATGACACAAGCAATATAAATAGCATGAAAATTAAAAAGTCACTCTCCCAAAAACTCACCAGATTACTATGTATTAACTCCCATCAAAGCCACACATTCATACCTGATTGCAAAACACTACCAACAATATAGAACAAAAGACTTATCTGTGTGAGCAGTAGCAACAATAGAAGGAGAGGCCTAGATGCACAGTGTTTTTATTAAACTCAGGAATGTTGAAGCGTTCTATGTTCTTTATAGGAGATGCTGTGTAGTAATGGCAATAAAGGATATTGTATAATATTGACCTCCGGGTCTTGACATAAAATTGAACTAACATGGTGGGAAAATGGTGCCAAAATAGTGCTAAAATGGAGGCCAAAAGGTGCTAAACTGGTGGAAACATTTGGACCCTCTACACTGAACTGCCTATTGCCTACGTTTCAGTCTGATTTGATCTATATTCTTACTCTCCACTTTTGGAAAATGATATACAACAGTAGCAATTTTCTCTTACCCTATATGCCTTGAAAAAGCCCCATGCTTAGGACGAAACCGTGTTCGTTGTTATGCTATGCTATACAAAAAGGATTGAGCAGCCATTATGCCTACTGGGGAAAGATCTGTCACCTGCACTAAAAGAAGAATTAAAAAAAGCATATCAGTCTAAATTCTGATTATTGATATTATAAAATGTAATTGAGGTGTGTACCAAATTAGTGCATAACATAAATAGTAGCAGGGTTCAACATCAGCAGTAGTCTTGGAACCTTATTCCCTTTATCTTTTGGTGGGTTCATTGATGTGCCTCAGCATGTAGCCCAAGTGACTCCCGGCAATTCCCGTTCAATATGATTGCCAGGATTGAAGATCATCCAAATGACTGACCAAGGTGTACTGTGACTGGTTCAGCAAGGGTAGGTCAAAATTTTGCGTCCGGCTCATGGCTCATTTTTAGCAATGTAATACTCTTACTAGACCTCATCAAATCCCTCAACCTAAACTGATGGAACTATGTAGGTGTCACCAAAAGCATCCTAAACTTTGGCTCCTGTTACCTAGAGCAGTTAGTCTAAGTGATGGACCATAGGATGCTACACTGCCACCTCAAAATCATACATAACTTACAATTTCACCGGTGGAATCTGTGAAAAGTACAACCACATCATCTGCTTCAGAAACAATGTGGGTGAGCTCATGAACGTTGACCTGTCTCTTCTGCCACAAATAAATCAAGTCCCAAAAAGTGCCATGCAAACCCTTGGCTGCATTATCCCACATCTCATTTTCCTTCTGAAGGCTCAGATCACCATATCACTATTACCTTAGTCATCAAGGGAATCCAGAATGTAAACAACACCTACATCTGTGTATGCACAACAACATTGTGCTAGGTCTGCGAGCTTTCAACTGGTTCCTGTGACCAGACACAACACATTCAAGGCTCTTGGTATCACCGATTGTGGGTAAATGGAAGCATAACTCTTGCATCTTTCTGATTGACTCCTTGCTTACAGGGAGCAAGCCAGTCACGGTTATAAGGTGCAGTACACATTTTGCAGTACAAGTGTGGGTTTGTTTATGTTGTGGGACTCTAAAAACACATGAAAGCGGACCCATTGTCTATCTGCAAATCCACCTTCATTTCTGTCACCTACATTCATGCTGAAAGGATGGAAAGATGCACAAGTGTGTGATAACTCAATGGATAATGTGTTATTTATGCAAAGATAAGATTTTACTGTAACTTTCCTCAACTTTTCCCCTTGTGCAAGCTGAAGGAGAGGAGAGGTGCAGCGGATTCCACAATGTTTTGCCGCCTGGGACTCCCCAAGCAGCATGAGCGGAGGAGGAGGGGGCATCGTTACCACTGGGTTGTAGCCGGGGCGGGGGTGATGAGGCGGTGGATCATCAGATTGGTGTATCCGATTCAAAGCTGTCTGTCTTCAGTGATCTTCCACAGAACGAATGTTACATCTGTGAGTGGTTCTGCGTACAACAACTAAGGACTGCAGGAGCCCACAAGGCTCAGATTGGAGAGAAGGAATCTCTGTTTTGTGTGGGTCCACATGAAAGGTGCTGAGGATCGGTGGGGAAGGCTGTTGGGATTGATTCCCACCAACTACCCGCCCCCCCCACAAATATTTCTGAAAAGTGTGCAAGTCGAGAGGGGATCTGAAAGCAGTTTATGGGCATGCATGCATGCACTTTGAATAGGGCCTGTGTCCTTCACACTGGGGCACAGGAGAGAAAAAGAACCAAGGAGACAGCATTAAAAGATTTTTGGGTGACATTTATAGGCTGCAGAGCACTCTCGAATTGGCATGTTGACTCCCACTGCCCTGGAAAGTGGCAGCAAAACCTCATGCAGTGGCAAGTCTGTGGCCAGACATGATGGGTAAAACATCAGCCTGCCACACCTGACTATGCAGGTGTTCTGCTGAGTGAAGCCTTTGACCCACATTGGGTGAACAGAATCCAGGAGAGTGTGCATGTCCCGAATCCATTGACATTGACAAGTGCAGGAAATACGAAAGGCTTTAATTCAGTGAACCCAAAAGCAGTATCACAATCCACAGTCAATGCAGGAGTGCCTAGTAAGTGTGGTTGAGCTAAACTGGACCCAGTCGTCCCCTAGACTTTGCAGACATTGCTGATGACACCATGGGTTGGCAAAGGCACACCTGGTCGCAAAAACAAAACAATAGCATTCCCGACAAATCCTCCACAGAGTATATGTAACTCTCTGCCGTCCTCAGGGTCGTCTCCAAACCTAGGTGAGTGGCAATCACAACCCTCACTGCTGAAGGTGCTCCTCTCAGTGAAAGACACCTAGACAGTTTTGGAACCTCCTTGGGTCTGATCTTTAGAAAATATCTTTGAGTCACCATGGTTGAGAAGAGAAATTTCAAGGGAGAATACTAAATAAGTGGCCTGAGGAATGCTGTGTGGTGACTACATGAGGAGTTTAAGTACCTTGTGGCATGAGTTGAGGATGTGGAGGGCTGCTTTTGCCTCAACATAATCTGCAAAGTGAGAGTCCTAGAGAGAGAAATGGGAGCAAGACCCAAACCATTCGTAGAAGATGTTAAATTAACCATCTTGAGCAACATTATCATTCCAAGTTTTTTCAGTGAAGCTGGCCCATCAAAGTGCTTCTTCTTCCCAGAAACCGGATGCATCACATATAGCCATCAAGAACACCTTCTTGATTTCAGATTGGAGATAGTATTCTTCAGTTGACTAGACATGTGTTCCTCTTCCATATAACAATGGTAAGTGCCTGTTGTTTCCCAGTTTCACATAGCCAGTACAGACATGGCAGAACGTTTGATACTGTGAAAAGAGAACTGTAAAAGGCGACAGTAAAGTACATGATGCTCCATCCATCCAGCTTGTCGATGCTTCTTAGCGGCATTTCTGGTATTTTAATTTCACTTGCCTGACCACATTTGGAACTCGTTGGAAGGATGGTACAAGAAGGGTACTGGTGAGTGGCCGCAGAATCAACATAAGAGACCAGAAGGTGTGAAGCTGTCATGGAATGGTTGGAACCCCCTGATCAAAAGAGGAGAGACTACAGAAAGAGGTGCCTAAAGAGCAAAGATCACAAGCACCTGAGAGGGTAGACGGTGGCTCTGGGACAGGCTATAGAGAGTGAGAATGCAAAGATGGTGATATTAGACCTGGAACCAGAACCGCATTGGGTATTGGCCACCCTAAGAATACCCTCTGATAGTGAACAAGTGCTTGCCATGAAAAGTTTATGCCATGGCTCAATATATCAATCCTCATAATATTAAGGTAGGACCTTAGAACTAGCTTGCCTCAATAAGGATGGCTTGGTAAGTGTTGGTATGCGTTGATACCACTATCTACTGAGCAGCGGGGGACAGACTGGCAGTATTGTGTGATCTAAGTTGGTTAACGCTCTGAATATCTATTGTTGTGCACCCTCCCTAACTGGGAAAGACTCTGCTTTGTAACGGAAGATGTATTGGGGAGATCGAATGTACAGGGCCCACAACGAAACAGTGTAGGCTGGGGGCATTTGCAGGAAGATTGATTGTGATGTTTATTTTAAATGTTGCTTAAGATCAGTGGTAACAAGCAGGGAGCCAGCCCTGGGAATCTAATAGGGACAACTCTAGGAACAGGTGATAAATCAACTTATGCTGAAGGTGTTCCATCTAGTAAATTCCTAGCCTGGGTAACAGAATAAAATGTGTGTCCTGCCAGGTGTATCAGACACACTTGCCACTTTGGAGGGAGGAGTAAATGTTGATTGCTAGCCTTTGTAGTGTATTGGTCGGGCTCCAGGAACACAGCGATACTATTTACTCTTGAAGAAATCTACTCCCTTTATTGTCCACAGAAGCATGATGAACCTGCAGGGATGTTATTCTACAATAATGGGAACCTGGAATGAGGAAGAAGTAGCACTGGTGTTAGCCTAGCTAGCACACAAGTTGCAACTTGTGGCTCTGAAAAGCGTTAATGCATTGCAGTTGCAGCTATCAGATGCCTCGTTGATATTAGATGAGGATTTCAATATGGTTATGAAAGTCAGTAGAAACAGTTCCCAAACCTGAAGGGTTTGGGATCTGAAAGAACTAATTATTTTGGCATGCTTGGTAGCAGCTATGGGTTTAGAAGACAGATGGATGAGTGAAATGGAAGACAGATAAATGAGGAAATGGTTGGATACCACACAATGGTTCTGCGGACCACTGCTCTTATTCCAGACTGAACTATTTTTTTTTCACAAAGCACAGCACTACACGCAAGTTGAAAGACAACTTTTTTCGACGCAGGGTATATGAGATCACACCACACTGACAGCAGCAGTATTATTATCATACACAGCTGGTAGTATGAGGGATGGCCGTCTAGACGCATGGGAATTGTGAAACGAGAAAGTGTTGGCTTAATTGTTGTAGGTAACTATTATTACTAGGAGAATGCCTCCTTGGTCGATTTTGATGTTATTTTAAGTCTGTAATACGGGGCAGTGCTAGATCCAAGATCTGGGTAGGGGAAGAGACTTAAGGTGCAAGAATTAAAGGGATCCACAATGGACCTGAAAGAGGAGTTACTGCAGACTGAAGGCTTGGAACTTCATCAACATTTTGGAGGGTAACTGTGAGGGAAAAGCAATATCTAAGGAAAGAACGATGACTGCATGATGTAGGTAACAGGACCGCAAATTAACTGTGAATTAATTGCTTGACTGAGTAGAAAAGAAAGCAATGATCACTGGGTACAGGTGCTGAAGGATTAGGAGGGAGAGGTGGACATAACAAATGCTGATTTTGGTGCTTTTGGTACTTTGGTGCTCTACACAAAACCTGCCTGAACACTAATGTGACAGAAGTTCATGAATTCAAGGGAGATTTAGTGATGCCCACATGAACTCATGAAGCTAATACTAACCCAGAAATTGTGCTATCCATTGAAGAAATAGGGGAGGCGACATCACAAATGCATTGTGGTAAGGCACTAGAACCTTATCACCTACGTGCAAAAACAATTCAGACGCCCTGCTCTTAATTAACTGGGCACCTACTCAAAATGTTTTTGGACACTAACGAAGTGTGGTGTCTTCTCCGAGATTTGAGAACAGCAGCACTCTCTAGTGCCAGGGACTTTAGAGACCTTTGCGCCTTCTACGGGTCATTGTGATTCAATATGGAATCCAAGATACTACAAAAGTACTAGTTAATAAATTCTACATAGTGACCCGAGATTTGGTTCACCCTGACCAATCAGGCTTTATGGCACAAAGATTGATGCTTCCCAATTTAAGGAGAATGTATAAATGTATGGTGTACACACATCTAAATGACTTAACCCCTTGAACATCTTTTCACTCTAGCTTCTTCCTCAACAACTTACCTTCCCTGGGTTACATCAGAATAATTCTGGTCAATCTGAAGAGCTGAGCATCTAAGTAATTGAGTGCACTGGCAATTTCATGACATTTGTACCCTGAGCACTCAATGCTGCACTGTTTGTATGTATAATTTTCCTGTTGGTACAAGAAGAAAATGCCAGTTGTCCAATTCTGGGATTTTTAATAAGAAAGATCTATGGGAAAGAACAGCCTATTGTGGCCATCCATTGAATAGAAGTTATTTATTCTTCTGAAATTGTGTGGCGGCAAGAACTTGCTGGTGCCCCTGTGTATGTTGGATAAATGGTGTACCTCGTGGATAAACCAAGGTGGCTCACTTGACATCAAATGACCTTGTTAGGTGCCTAGATGGTTTGAATAAGAATTCCCCCTGCCTGCTATTTTCATCTGGATCGGATTCTTTTTGACCATCGGCTTTGTCTTTTTGCTTAAAGTTAAAGCTTCAGAACAAATTACTGAAATTAGTTTGTAGTAAACTCATAATAAGACGACCATTGGGAATTCATAATTGTTGCCTATCCAAATGCAAAAATATTTCCATTCATAAAACATTTTTTTTTAGCCCATCTGGAGGTGTACAAAGGCAAACATGCCCATTTGCTTAATACGGGGGCTAAATCTGGCTATGGGCTTACCTGATTACTCCCTGTCATTGTTCACACAAGGGTGCAACACATGGACACCCTTACTTCAAACCTTTCTTCATAGATAAATAATTTGGAATGTACAGTGTTCAAGTGAATAGTGGACACATTACTCTGTTCTTCCCCACTGTGAAGCTGCCCTCCTGCTAAACATGAATAAAATCACCATAAATATTGTAATCTTTTTAAAATGTTTAACTGAAATTTTAAGAAGTGTGTAGCATGGGTACTTTAAGCATTCCCTGTGGGAAACAATGGCCCTTGGATATACAGGATACAGGCATTTAAATATTTAATAGAGAGAACAGATCTACAAACTTTCTTCTCAGAGCCAACCTCCAATAAACGTGCAACTTGCCTTTATGAATGTGGAGACTGGTGTGAAAACTTTGCACATGTATAAACTTGCAGAGACCTTAGTGCATTGGTCCCTAAATGTTATCAATAAAAAACAATCTTCACAGATGTGGAAAACATTATTTTTCAGACAACATTTGCCTGATGGCTCATTAAGAAGTAATGTTCTTTTCTGTAGTTTCTCAACTAGAAGCAGAAACCCTAAAGGATTTAAATGGATCATTCATATCATCTGCACCAAGAAGATTCACAATGATGAGTGAAACCGATGCAAATACCACAATGCATGGTCAAGTAACATCCGAAGCGGATCAGTTTGTCAACACTGTAAGAACATCTATGAGGCTGCAAAAAGTAAAACAGAAACTGGATTCTGTAATGGTAGGTCAAAATGACATAATTTTAAAATTATAAACTCATCTTGCTGTACCCCTGTTGGATCCCACTTTCAACATGTTATGCCTGTCCTTGTTTAATACAACATTATGTAAGAACTGCAGCATTACTGGAGATTGTGTTTAGACTTTTTCCTTGAATTATATTAATATGTGCACTAGAAAAGTGCCAAAAAGGTATCACAGAATAGTTCCTCACATGGTATCTGAACTGGTGAACCCTGTCCAAAAGGGTCAAGAAATACATCAAGGTGAAAGTTATGACCTATAGAGACCTAATGTTTTGATCTGAAAGAGACACGTTAGTGACAGATTCCTTACCTTAGAATATCCCCAGGCGTCAGGCTGGATCCGGAAAGATTTTTGCGTAGCAGTACCCTTGCGCGTCGGTAGGCGGCGTCGTGCGGCTCCGCGTCCGTCGTCGGTGTCGTGATCGCCGGGATGACGTCGCGGGCAGTACTAGACGCCGCCCCTGCGCGCTGACGTCAGTTCTTCTTTTCCGCGCCAGTAAGCGCAGATCCGGGAAGAGCAGTGCCCTAGTCACTTTTTGACTATCTTTTTTGTGAATTTTTTCACTGTTTCTTCAACGAGTCTTCACGACTCCTAAGGTGTCGTAGGGATGCCCGGCTTTAAGCCCTGCGAGAATGTGGTCGCATTATGTCGATCACGGACCCGCACCTCGAGTGTCTCTTTTGTCTCGGCCGAGACCACGACACGAAGTCGTGCCCTGACTGCCGGAAACTTCATCCGAAGGCTTTGCGAGAGCGGTCTCGAAAGCTCCTCGAAGTCCGGCAGTCGGCTCCGCGCCGCACCAAGCCCCGGTCCCGGGAGAGGTCGAGGGCCGGACGCGGAGTCCCCGCCGTTCGTCAGAATCCAAGTCTTCGCGCTCCTCCGGTAAGTCGAAGCACAAGAAGTCTAAGCGGCGTCATCGCTCTAAGACTTCGCCTCGCCGGTCTCGCGACTCGGCTGAGGTCCCTGTCGGCACCGTCCCCGCGGCCCCGGACGTGCCTGTCGAGTTACCCCCGCATTACCCGTCCTACCCGGGTTCGGGGCGACTCCGACCGAAATACAGGAATTCCTGTCGGCCATGGCCCGCCTCTTCGGGCCTCAAGGTCCCTCCGGTGCGCCTTCGGGCCCCGCGGGCCTGATGGGGTTGCTCCGGCGTCGCCGTCGACTCCGGTCCCGGCGTCGCCTGTCCCACCGGCCTTGATCCCGGCCTCGGCTCCGGCCCCGGCCTCGATCCCGGCTCCGGTGGTGCCGCAACCCCCATCGGCGCCGGTTGACCTAACCACGCCTCCGCCGACGCCGATGTCCCCGGTGCCGTTCCCGACGCCGTCCGGGGCTCCGGGCGGCGTCGTTCCCCGGTTCTCTCCGGGTCCGGACATGGAGCCGGACCGGCGTCGCCCGGCGCCGGTTCCGGCGCTGATGAGACCTTGGGTCCCTGATGTCCCTCCTCCTCCATATTTTCAACCTGAGGAGGACCAGGAGAGCTGGGAGGGGTCTGAGGACCCTCTCACACAACAGTGTGAGTTTGACCCGGACTGGGTTGAGGAACTTGGGGATGCCAGTGGTCTGGACACCTCCCCTGACTCTGGCATGCTGTCTCCTCCCGTGGCAACGGAGGAGGGGGCTAATTTTGCAACGGTGTTGCGTAGAGCTGCTGGAGCCTTAAATCTCCAGTTGCCTACAGTGGCCGTCAGGACTAACATCCTGACTGAAGTGCTTCAGCCGGCGGCCTCCTCTTTGGAGACTGTGCTGCCGTTCAACGATGCACTCACTGACGTTCTTTTGGGTGCCTGGTCCAAACCCACCACAGGGGCTCCTGTGGATAGGAACGTGGCCCGACGCCATCGCCCTGCTCCGGGCGACCCCCTGTTTCTCTCCCAACACCCCACCCCTGAGAGCTTGGTTGTCCAAGCCTCTGCCTCCCAAACCGCCTTCCCTACCGCCCCTCCGGATAGGGAATCCAAGCGCCTGGATCACTTTGGGAAGAAGGCTTTCTCTTCCTCCAGTGCTGGCTTGCGGTCCGTTAATACCGCTTGCCTCTTGGGCCGATACACCCACTCCCTGTGGGATTCGGTGGCGACTGTTTTGCCGCAGTGTTCTGAGGAGGTCCAGACACTGCTTACCCGCGCCATTGCGGAAGGGCTTGATGCGGCTAAATATACCATCGGCTGTGGCCTTGATACCGCCGACTCGCTGGGCAGATCGCTTGCAACGACGGTGGCGCTGCGTCGCCACGCCTGGCTGAGAACCACTGGTTTTCAGGGGATGTCCAGAATACACTCATGGACATGCCCTTTGATGGAGTCGGTCTTTTTGGTTCGAAGGCAGACCATGCGCTGGAGCGTTTCACGGACTCACGGGCTACTGCTAAGTCCCTGGGCCTTGCTGTTGTGCGCCCTCCGCTCACGTCTGCTTTTCGCCCCTTTCGTGGCCACGGAAGGGGCGCCCAGTCACGTCCACAGCCCGGCCAACGGCCCGCGCAGCAAGCGCCTTTGCGTGGCCGAGGACGTGGATACCGCCGTGGCGGTTCGGGCAACCAGCGTGCGGGTCAGGCCACTGTGAGAAGTTGGCCTGGCATATGCTGTCCACTAATTATAGTGGGCACCGTGCACCAGTCCAAATCGACTCTTATGGTAGGTAGGTTAAAGACAACCTTATTGAAAGCTATCCTAGAGGTAGCTATGGAGAGCAGCCTTCAGGCTAAGTCTTGAAGGAATGTAAAGCAGCTTGTTTTACCAGTCTATAATCTCTTGAGTGACCAAATGAAAGAGCACCACACCAGGTATATATTCAAAATATATGTATTTATTACTAAACACACCCCTCTAGTCTCTTTATGAGGCTAGAGTTCGAAATACATAGGTTATAAGATCTTAAATCACAGTAATAGCACAAATACACGTTTGGGCCCTAGGGGCGTACCAAACCATATACCAATAAAGTGGTATGCGAACCACGACTGAACTAGACACTAGGCCTAGAGCCTCTAGAAGTGCTTGGACCACAAGGAACCACCCACGGTAGTGACACAGGGGACCCACGGGAGACGCGTGCAGTGTAAATACACAACCGCGATACGCCGTTAACTTCTATGGAGAAAGTCGGGATCGGGAAAATAGAGGAAAGGGACACTTAAAAGAGGACTAGGACAAAACCCTTTGAGATCTAGGACTTTGAAGAGTCTCTACCCACGGGAGCACCGGAGTACTCGTGTTACCTCACCCAGGGAAGCCGGGTGCATAGGTGCCTTTCGGGGTCGGGTTTCGTCGTCGGTTCTTATGGCGATCTGCTGCAAAGTGCTGCTGGCGACCAGGAGAAAAGTGTCCGGGTGGATCCAAGAGTGGATCGGAGTTCTGAAGAACCTGAAAGCAGAGGGGACAGAGTCTGGGTCACTAGCCAGTGACCAGGGAGGCGATGGACAGATGCCCACCGATGTCGAGTGCTTCAGGTTCGATGACGGTCGTCTTGACTCTTAAGCCACGAGGTCCGGGAGGCGTTGTCGGCGACCAGGAGCAGGATTCGGGCTGTTGCTCGATGTCTGTCGAGTGCAGAGGTGTCGGCGACCAGATTGGACCCAACAAGCCTTGGCAACGGCAAGTCTCGAGTAAGATGTAGATCGTCGATGATGCAGACCAGCAAGGTCTGGGGGACTCACCCAGCGAGGGTAAGTGAGGGCAGGCCTGGAGCAACCAGACTGCCAAGTAAAGAAAAGATTGGCCTTCGTTAAGGGCTACTAGCCAACGGGCTAGCGACCGCGAAGGAGCCTCGTGATGCCGCACGTGGAGCTGGCTTACAGGACACTCGTGGAGTGGGGGCCAGTGATCTTCGGTGCAGGTGGTGCTGGAGGCTAGGGCTACTCGGAGCCCAAAGCACGACTTCTTGGGAGACCCAGAAGATGGTGCACTTGCAAATGTGCTCGGTGTCCAGGGGTCACGGTCTCAAGTCACCCACGATAGCCACGGGCCTCAGCTTTGCTGGGGACTCAGGGTAGCCTCGGGGAAGTCTGAGAATCCACCTCTGGTGATGCGATGACTTCGGCGTCCGACGGGAGCTTCAGTGATGCGAACCGGACAGATGCTTCTTTGGTGCCTGCCAAGCAGGGGAGTCACTCCTTGACCCCAAGGGAGATTCTTCAGTCCTCTAATCGTGAGTAGAGCGTCGAAGGTCCAGGATTCTGTTTCAGAGTTTCGTCCAGGTATAATCTAAAGTCCTAGGGACTGGGTTCCTACCTTTATTCTAAAAATAGGGGATGGACTACTCTGTGGCCCCACCTATGGGTGGGTCAGGGCAAAGGGGTGGCTACACCCCTTTCCCTTTGTCCAGTTCGCGCCAAAGCAGGGGCTGCAAGCCCCTGATCCGGTTTGAACTGGGGTATGCACAGGGACACCAAATGTGCCCCCAGTGCAGGACTTCAAAGCACCCGAAAGTGCTCCCGCCCAGCCCCAATACACATTGTCCTGTCTGGGGAAGTGGTCACACCTCCCTGGGACAGGAAACCTATTGTCCAGGCCTCCCCTGCCGGAGTTTCGTCCAGCAGCAGGAGGCCAGACTCGTGTCTGTGGCAGCAGCATCCATTTTGTGATGCCAGGGCTCTGGAAAGAAGTTACCGGACTCGTCAGAGTTAACATGCCTTTCCCTCTAGAAGGGTGGAATGCTACCCCCGCCGCCAGGATTGGCGGGGGGTAGTATTCCAAGATGTTTGACACCAAACACGACATGTTTAGGTGCAGCCATTCCATAGTTAGCATTTTACCGCGAGGATATAATGCGTTTAAGAGTATATGGTCAGGCTTCACTACAAACAGCATCAGAGATGGTCTCCGAACGCTGCAGAGGGGCCCTGCTCATGCAGGGGCACCCTCTCACATAGGAACCATGCACTCTGCCTTTAGGATTGATAAGGCCTGCCTTAGGAGTGACTTATAGGTTTATATGTGTGTATGCATTTAGTGATATAGGTAACCTATACCACAGCAAGGGGTGCATGCACCACCTTACCCAGGCTGCAGTAGCAGACCTGTGGTGTCAGTTTGGATGGCCTACCAGGGGTGGCATAATACATGCTGCAGCCCCTGGCAGGCCTCTGAGGTACCTATGCCCTTGGTACATAGTATACCATATACTAGGGACTTACAAGGGCACTCCAGATCCCAATCAGTGATGTGCCTAAGGCACATGGAGACCCTTTTAAAGAGGAAACAGCTAGGCTGGGGTTCTGAATAGCAGGGCCCCAGCCAGACTAATGTCGAAAACCAGTGAAGTATCAGCAAAAAGTGGGGGTACCCCTGTGAAGCAGATCCTACTCTCCTACACAACCCCCCCCAAACGTAGGGACATTAAACTAACCTTGCCCAGTTAAGTCTTCATGTTCTAAGTGGAAATACCTAGAGAGTCCATCTGCATTCGCATGGTTACTCCCAGGCCTATGTTCCACTGTAAAGTCCATCCCCTGTAGGGAAATGGACCACCTAAGCAGTTTGGGGTTTTCACCCTTCATTTGTTTTAGCCATAAGAGGGGCTTATGGTCTGTCTGAACCAGGAAGTGTGTACCAAACAAGTATGGCCTCAACTTCTTCAGAGCCCAGACCACAGCAAAGGCCTCCCTCTCTATGGCTGACCAACGTTTCTCTCTAGGGGTCAGCCTTCTGCTAATAAAAGCTACTGGCTGATCCTGACCTTCTTCATTCAATTGTGACAGTACAGCCCCTACCCCCAATTCAGATGCATCTGTTTGAACACTGAACTTCTTGGAGTAATCAGGACTCTGCAGAATTGGAGCAGTGCACATGGCCTGCTTGAGGTCATCAAATGCCTTTTGACAGCTAGCTGTCCACTGAACCTTTTTGGGCATTTTCTTAGAAGTTAAGTCATTCAAGGGTGTCACTATTGATCCATACCCCTTGACAAATCTCCTATAGTACCCAGTCAGGCCTAAGAAGGCTCTCACCTGAGTCTGGGTAGTGGGAGCAGTCCAGTCCATGATGGTCTGGATCTTGCTCTGTAAAGGTTGAACCTGGCCTCCACCCACAAGGTGGCCCAGGTACACAACCTGACTCTGCCCTATCTGGCACTTGGTGGCCTTGATAGTCAGGCCTGCCTTTTGCAGGGCCTGTAAAACAATCCTGAGGTGGACCAGGTGATCCTCCCAGGTGGAGCTAAAGACAGCAATATCATCTAGATAAGCTGCACTATAGGCCTCCAGTCCTGTGAGAACTGTGTTCACCAACCTCTGGAAAGTGGCAGGTGCATTTTTCAGACCAAAGGGCATTACCACAAATTGATAATGCCCACTAGGGGTTGAAAATGCTGTTTTGGGCTTTGCAGTATCATCTAGTCTGATCTGCCAGTAGCCAGCTGTTAGGTCAAATGTGCTGAGATACTTGGCAGAGGCCAAAGTATCTATGAGCTCATCTGCCCTGGGTATTGGATGGGCATCAGTCCTAGTGACTGCATTGAGGCCCCTGTAGTCTACACAAAACCTCATCTCTCTTTTCCCACCACTGGTGTGAGGTTTGGGTACTAGGACTACTGGACTAGCCCAAGGGCTATCTGAGGGCTCAATCACTCCCAATTCCAACATCTTCTGGACTTCAGTCCTGATACAGTCCCTGACATGGTCAGGTTGCCTATAAATCTTGTTTTTAATAGGCAGACTGTCCCCAGTGTCCACTTCATGAGTGCACCAGGTGGTCTGACTGGGTGTCAGTGAAAACATATGCCTAAACTGATTGAGGACTTGCCTGCAATCAGTTTGTTGCTGGGTAGTGAGGCTGCCTGCCAAGGCTGCACCATCAACTGACCCATCGTCAGGGTTCTGTGAGAGCAGGTCAGGGAGTGGGTCACTCTCTTCCTCCTGCCCTTCATCAGTAGCCATGAGCAAGCCCATGTCTGCCCTGTCCACATATGGCTTAAGTCTGTTGACATGGAGAACCCTTTGGGGACTCCTGGGTGTTCCCAGGTCCACTAAGTAAGTGACCTCACCCTTCTGCTCAACAATAGTGTGGGGTCCACTCCATTTGTCTTGGAGAGCTGCTGGGGCCACTGGCTCCAACACCCACACCTTCTGTCCTGGCTGGTAAACAGTCAGAACAGCCTTTTGGTCATGCCAGGCCTTCTGAAGTTCCTGGCTAGCCTCAAGGTTTTTGGTTGCCTTTTTCATGTACTCAGCCATCCTGGAGCGGAGACCAAGTACATAGTCCACTATATCCTGCTTTGGGGGCTTGAGAGGTAACTCCCATCCTTCCTTCACCAAGCACAGTGGACCCCTCACAGGGTGGCCAAACAGAAGTTCAAAAGGGCTGTACCCAACCCCCTTCTGAGGCACCTCCCTATATGCGAATAAAAGGCAGGGCAAGAGTATGTCCCATCTACGCCTAAGCTTTTCTGGGAGCCCTTTAATCATGCCCTTCAAGGTTTTGTTGAATCTCTCAACTAAACCATTGCATTGTGGGTGATAGGGTGTGGTGAACTTATAAGTAACTCCACACTCCTTCCACATTGCCTTTAAGTACCCAGACATGAAGTTTGCACCCCTGTCTGATACCACCTCCTTAGGAAAGCCCACTCTTGAGAAAATTCCCAGGAGGGCCCTTGCCACCACAGGTGCTGTAGTGGTCCTAAGGGGTATAGCCTCTGGGTACCTGGTGGCATGATCCACTACCACCAGTATAAATCTGTGCCCAGATGCTGTTTGGGGATCCATGGGACCAACAATGTCAATCCCTACCCTCTCAAAGGGCACCCCCACCACAGGTAGTGGTATCAGGGGGCCTTTGTAGTGCCACCTGCTTTGCCACTGGCTTGGCAGGTTACACAGGAGCGACAAAACTCCTTACTGTCTTCAGACATGTGGGGCCAGTGAAAGTGAGGGACAATTCTGTCCCAAGTCTTGTTCTGGCCCAGGTGTCCTGCTAAGGGAATATCATGGGCTAGGGTCAATAGGAAGCCCCTGAACTTCAAAGGTATTACCAACCTCCTGGTAGCACCAGGCTTGGGGTCTCTACTCTCTGAGTACAGGAGTCCATCATCCCAATACACTGTATGGGGACCACTAGCTTTCCCAGCAGCCTCAGCAGCAGCTTGCTGTCTGAGGGGTTCAAGGGAGGGGCAGCTCTGCTGCTCCTGGCTCAGATCTGCCCTAGAAGGTCCCCCTGTCCCCAAGAACTCAACCTGGTCAGGTTCAAGTTCCTCTGGGACAGTTCCTTCTTCAGGGCTGAGATCATCCTCCTCAGGGGACTGATCTTCCTCCTGAGCCAAGGGGAAGGCACTGCCTTAACCCTACTACTCCTCCTCTTGGAAGGCACTTGGTCCATTCTTCCAGAATCCAAGGCCTGTTCAGTTTTAGACAGTTTAGCTTGTGACCTGGTCACAGCAAACACATCTGCAGGGATCCCCAGCATTTCTGCATGGGTCCTGAGCTCCACTTCTGCCCAAGCAGAAGTCTCTAAGTCATTGCCAAGCAAGCATTCGACTGGTAGGTTTGCACTTACCACAACCTTCTTAAGGCCAGTTACCCCTCCCCAGGAGAAGTTAACAACTGCCAGAGTATGGTCTGTTCTGACATTGCTAGCATTGGTCACTTGGTACATCTCACCAAGCATAACTTGCCCAGGTAGCACAAGGTCTTGTGTCACCATTGTGACACTTGCCCCTGTGTCCCTAAATGCCAAAGCCTCTCGTCCATTGATTAAAGGCTGTTGTCTGTACTTGCCCAGATTACTGGGACTCATAGAGGAGGGCACATCCATGCCTCCATCACAGACTAACACAGCCTGAGTCAGTTCTCTAACTAGGTCAGAGCCCAACTCAGTTCCCAGGGTGAACCCTACTAAACCCTTTGCTGGAGCACTTCCACCAACTGTACTAGGGGGAACAGGTGCCTTAGGGGCATTGGTGGGTGCTGGACTGGAGTCTTTGGACTTGGTGCAATCACTGGTCCAGTGGGTCTTTTGCTTACAGACCTTGCACCATGGTTTTCTTTGGCCTTTACCCTTGGTAGACTGGGAATCCCCACCAGAAGAAGATTTTTGGGGGCCTGATGAAGACTTTTGATCTTTACCCTTCTCCCCACCCTTGTCAGAGTTCTTAGCATCTTGCTTCTTGGTTTCCCCACCTTGGTTCTGTACCTTCTGCTTCACCCTGGTTCTGACCCATTTGTCTGCCTTCTTTCCCAATTCTTGGGGAGAGGTCAGATCAGAGTCAACCAGGTACTGATGCAACAGCTGGTTTTGACAGTTATTAAGAATCTGCTCCCTCATTATCAGATTATACAATCCTGAGAAGTCACACACCTTACTGCCCATCAACCAGCCTTCCAGAGCCTTGGCAGAACAATCCACATAGTCTACCCAGTCTTGAGTCTGTGCTTTTTGGGTGTCTCTGAACTTCAACCTGTACTGTTCAGTGGTTAGGCCAAACCCATCAATAAGAGCACTCTTCAAGACCTTGTAATTGTCAGCATCCTCCTCTCTAACAGTGAGGAGCTTGTCTCTACCTTTGTCAGCAAAGGAGAGCCACAAGATTGCTGCCCACTGCTCCTGAGGGACCTTCTGTACTTTACAGGCCCTCTCTAAAGCAGTTATCCATTTGTGGATATCATCCCCACTCTGGTAGGGAGGGACAATCTTGCTCAGGTTCCTATGGTCATAGGACCTTTCCCTATCTCTAGGGACATGGCTGCCACCATGGGACTCTAGTCCCAACTTTCTTCTCTCTTTAAGGAGATCTAGGGATTCTCTATCTAAAGCCAATTGCTTCTTCCTGATCTCCAGTTGAGTTTCCTCATACTGGACCAGTCTCTTTCTTCTCTCATGAGAGGATTCCCTCCTGTGAGAAGAAACAGAGCTCCCTATGGAGGTGCCAGAGTGGTTAGACTCCTGAGAAGGAGACCTAGACTTTCTGAGCACACTCATAATCCTTCCTGGGGGGACAAAGGTGTGGTTCTCCAGATCCTCATCTTCATCTTCCCCAGAAGGGATTGGGTTTTCCAGGTCAGGGTCATTGTCACCCTCCTGGTCAGTTTCAGAGGGGGGCTGGGGGTAGTAGTACCCCTGGCCCCTTCCTCATCTGCTGGCCCACCCTCTGCTCCTACCCCTTCAGTCTCTGAAGACTTACTAAGATCATAAGCCACCAACAACTCCTGGAGGTGTTGGGTGGTGGGACTTTGGCCTGTCCTTAATTTCCTCACGTTACACAAAGCTCTCAGTTCCAAGAATGGGAGTGTGTCATACTTGGAGGGGGAAGCTCCATGGCTTCCTGCAGGGCATCTTTGGATCCTGCTTTTAAAGACATTACTAGTGTGGTGTGGTGTATGCACTACCTACTCTAGTGTGGCCTACTAAACTCTCTTGAGTTGTAGAAAGGGTTGTGCTATCCCTTAACACACAACTCTAAGTTCAGTAGAACTTACTGATATTCTAAGCTTAAATTATATGTACCTTAGGTACCTTTAGTGGTTTTCAGTTGATCAATTCAATTGAGATTATCTGGTAAAACAATAGCAAGCTGGAATCCCACACGCTGCACACCAATGTGAGAAGTTGGCCTGGCATATGCTGTCCACTAATTATAGTGGGCACCGTGCACCAGTCCAAATCGACTCTTATGGTAGGTAGGTTAAAGACAACCTTATTGAAAGCTATCCTAGTGGTAGCTATGGAGAGCAGCCTTCAGGCTAAGTCTTGAAGGAATGTAAAGCAGCTTGTTTTACCAGTCTATAATCTCTTGAGTGACCAAATGAAAGAGCACCACACCAGGTATATATTCAAAATATATGTATTTATTACTAAACACACCCCTCTAGTCTCTTTATGAGGCTAGAGTTCGAAATACATAGGTTATAAGATCTTAAATCACAGTAATAGCACAAATACACGTTTGGGCCCTAGGGGCGTACCAAACCATATACCAATAAAGTGGTATGCGAACCACGACTGAACTAGACACTAGGCCTAGAGCCTCTAGAAGTGCTTGGACCACAAGGAACCACCCACGGTAGTGACACAGGGGACCCACGGGAGACGCGTGCAGTGTAAATACACAACCGCGATACGCCGTTAACTTCTATGGAGAAAGTCGGGATCGGGAAAATAGAGGAAAGGGACACTTAAAAGAGGACTAGGACAAAACCCTTTGAGATCTAGGACTTTGAAGAGTCTCTACCCACGGGAGCACCGGAGTACTCGTGTTACCTCACCCAGGGAAGCCGGGTGCATAGGTGCCTTTCGGGGTCGGGTTTCGTCGTCGGTTCTTATGGCGATCTGCTGCAAAGTGCTGCTGGCGACCAGGAGAAAAGTGTCCGGGTGGATCCAAGAGTGGATCGGAGTTCTGAAGAACCTGAAAGCAGAGGGGACAGAGTCTGGGTCACTAGCCAGTGACCAGGGAGGCGATGGACAGATGCCCACCGATGTCGAGTGCTTCAGGTTCGATGACGGTCGTCTTGACTCTTCAGCCACGAGGTCCGGGAGGCGTTGTCGGCGACCAGGAGCAGGATTCGGGCTGTTGCTCGATGTCTGTCGAGTGCAGAGGTGTCGGCGACCAGATTGGACCCAACAAGCCTTGGCAACGGCAAGTCTCGAGTAAGATGTAGATCGTCGATGATGCAGACCAGCAAGGTCTGGGGGACTCACCCAGCGAGGGTAAGTGAGGGCAGGCCTGGAGCAACCAGACTGCCAAGTAAAGAAAAGATTGGCCTTCGTTAAGGGCTACTAGCCAACGGGCTAGCGACCGCGAAGGAGCCTCGTGACGCCGCACGTGGAGCTGGCTTACAGGACACTCGTGGAGTGGGGGCCAGTGATCTTCGGTGCAGGTGGTGCTGGAGGCTAGGGCTACTCGGAGCCCAAAGCACGACTTCTTGGGAGACCCAGAAGATGGTGCACTTGCAAATGTGCTCGGTGTCCAGGGGTCACGGTCTCAAGTCACCCACGATAGCCACGGGCCTCAGCTTTGCTGGGGACTCAGGGTAGCCTCGGGGAAGTCTGAGAATCCACCTCTGGTGATGCGATGACTTCGGCGTCCGACGGGAGCTTCAGTGATGCGAACCGGACAGATGCTTCTTTGGTGCCTGCCAAGCAGGGGAGTCACTCCTTGACCCCAAGGGAGATTCTTCAGTCCTCTAATCGTGAGTAGAGCGTCGAAGGTCCAGGATTCTGTTTCAGAGTTTCGTCCAGGTATAATCTAAAGTCCTAGGGACTGGGTTCCTACCTTTATTCTAAAAATAGGGGATGGACTACTCTGTGGCCCCACCTATGGGTGGGTCAGGGCAAAGGGGTGGCTACACCCCTTTCCCTTTGTCCAGTTCGCGCCAAAGCAGGGGCTGCAAGCCCCTGATCCGGTTTGAACTGGGGTATGCACAGGGACACCAAATGTGCCCCCGGTGCAGGACTTCAAAGCACCCGAAAGTGCTCCCGCCCAGCCCCAATACACATTGTCCTGTCTGGGGAGGTGGTCACACCTCCCTGGGACAGGAAACCTATTGTCCAGGCCTCCCCTGCCGGAGTTTCGTCCAGCAGCAGGAGGCCAGACTCGTGTCTGTGGCAGCAGCATCCATTTTGTGATGCCAGGGCTCTGGAAAGAAGTTACCGGACTCGTCAGAGTTAACATGCCTTTCCCTCTAGAAGGGTGGAATGCTACCCCCGCCGCCAGGATTGGCGGGGGGGTAGTATTCCAAGATGTTTGACACCAAACACGACATGTTTAGGTGCAGCCATTCCATAGTTAGCATTTTACCGCGAGGATATAATGCGTTTAAGAGTATATGGTCAGGCTGCACTACAAACAGCATCAGAGATGGTCTCCGAACGCTGCAGAGGGGCCCTGCTCATGCAGGGGCACCCTCTCACATAGGAACCATGCACTCTGCCTTTAGGATTGATAAGGCCTGCCTTAGGAGTGACTTATAGGTTTATATGTGTGTATGCATTTAGTGATATAGGTAACCTATACCACAGCAAGGGGTGCATGCACCACCTTACCCAGGCTGCAGTAGCAGACCTGTGGTGTCAGTTTGGATGGCCTACCAGGGGTGGCATAATACATGCTGCAGCCCCTGGCAGGCCTCTGAGGTACCTATGCCCTTGGTACATAGTATACCATATACTAGGGACTTACAAGGGCACTCCAGATCCCAATCAGTGATGTGCCTAAGGCACATGGAGACCCTTTTAAAGAGGAAACAGCTAGGCTGGGGTTCTGAATAGCAGGGCCCCAGCCAGACTAATGTCGAAAACCAGTGAAGTATCAGCAAAAAGTGGGGGTACCCCTGTGAAGCAGATCCTACTCTCCTACAGCCACCACCTCCAACCCGTCCGCGGCCTCCAAGCCCTCCTAGTCCCTCCTTTCAGGTGCACAGCACGCCAGTCGGGGCAGGGTCCGCCATCACCTTCACCACTGGCGTCCCATCACCTCGGACAGGTGGGTCTTGGACATTGTCCGAAGGGGCTACTCCCTCCCCTTCGAGACCACCCCCCAGCCATGCCACCTCAATTCCACCGCATGTCAGGGGATCACTTGGTGCTTCTACAGAAGGAAGTCACGGCCCTCTTGGCCAAGAGGGCCATCGAGCATGTTCCGACCCCAGAAGTAGGGCGTGGTTGCTACTCCCACTACTTTCTGGTGCCCAAAAAGGACAAGGAGGACATGCGTCCTATCTTGGACCTCCGGAACGTCAATCGCTTCCTCCGGAAGGAGAAGTTCAAGATGCTCACCCTAGCTCAGGTCTTGACTGCCCTCGACCCCGGAGACTGGTTGGTAGCGTTGGACTTGCAGGACGCCTATTTCCACATCCCCGTCCTGCCGGCCCACCGGCGTTACCTTCGGTTCACGGTAGGCCTCGAGCATTTTCAGTTCACCGTGCTCCCCTTTGGCCTTACCAGTGCCCCTCGGGTGTTCACGAAAGTGATGGCGGTGGTCGCAGCTCATCTGCGCCGGGCAGGGGTTTCAGTCTTCCCCTACCTCGACGACTGGCTGCTGAAGGCGGGCTCGTCCCAGGCAGTCGTCTCCCACCTCCAGACTACGGCCGAACTCCTGCACTCGCTGGGGTTCTCCATCAATGTGCCGAAGTCGCATCTGATTCCTTCTCCACAGCTCCTTTTCATCGGAGCAGTTCTGGACACGACGCAGTTTCGGGCCTATCCTCCCGAACGGCGAGTCCGGGATATTCAGGCTATGATTCCGATCTTTCAGCCTTTATCCTGGGTTTCGGTACGGATGACCCTGAGGCTGCTGGGCCTCATGGCCTCCTGCATCCTGCTGGTCAATCATGCCAGATGGCATATGCAGGCTCTGCAGTGGGACCTGAAGTTCCAGTGGGCGCAGCACCAGGGCAACCTGTCCGATCACGTCCAGATCTCGGAGGGGACTGCAAAACAGTTGCAGTGGTGGCTTTCGAACCGGCAATGGGTCATGGGCAGATCCCTCTCCCTTCCCCAGCCAGAGCACACAGTTGTGACGGACGCGTCCCTTCTGGGATGGGGCGGTCACATGGGAGAGGCGGAGATCAGAGGCCTCTGGTCTCCGGCGGAGTCCCGGCTCCATATCAACCTTCTGGAGCTCCGGGCGATCCGACTTGCACTGAAGGCATTCCTTCCCTCTGTCAAAGGGAAGGTAGTGCAGGTGTTCACCGACAACACCACCGCCATGTGGTACTGCAACAAACAGGGCGGGGTGGGGTCGTGGACCCTTTGTCAGGAGGCTCTGCGCCTCTGGACATGGCTGGAACATCAGGGCATGTTCCTGATGGTTCAACACCTGGCAGGTTCCCTGAACGCCAGGGCGGACGAACTCAGCCGCAGGTGCATGATGGATCACGAATGGCGTCTTCACTCGGAAGTGGCGCAAGGACTCTTTCTACAGTGGGGAGAGCCTTGGTTAGATCTATTCGCCACCGAAGAGAACGCGCAATGTCATCAGTTCTGCGCGTTGGAATTTCCAAGGCGGCACTCGCTCGGCGACGCTTTTCGTCACGAGTGGAGTTGCGGTCTATTGTACGCCTTTCCGCCTATACCACTTCTACCCAGAGTGTTGAAGAAGATTCGGCACAACCGGGCCCAAGTCATTCTTGTGGCTCCGGACTGGGCTCGAAGAGTTTGGTATCCCGAGCTACTCAGTATGAGCGTAGATCCCCCGATCCGTCTGCCTCTTCGGGAGGATCTTCTGTCGCAGCAGCAGGGGACGGTCCTCCACCCGAACCTGTCCAGTCTACACCTGCTTGCGTGGAGATTGAGCGGCGGCAGTTGATTCCTTTCGACTTGCCTCCCGAAGTTTGTGATGTGATTCTGGCAGCCAGGCGTCCCTCCACTAAGGTGGTATACGCCTGCAGGTGGAACAAATTTGTGGCATGGTGCACAGCAAAGGCTGTGAATCCCTTTCTGCCCCTCTTTCTGAGGTCCTTCTGTTCCTTCTTTCTCTGGCCCAACAGGGTTCTGCCCTGGGTACAATCAAAGGTTATCTTTGTGCTATCTCGGCCTTCCTCAGGCTCCCTGATCAGCCCTCCCTTTTCAAGTCCCCTGTTGTTAACAGGTTCTTAAAGGCATTACACACCTCTTTCCTCCTGTTCCATTTGTGATGCCTCAGTGGGACTTGAACTTGGTTCTTACCTTTTTAATGTGCGCTCCCTTTGAGCCTCTGCATAACTGTCCTCTTCGTCTTCTGACTCTGAAGACAGCCTTTCTGGTGGCCATCACCTCCGCTCGGCGGGTGAGTGAGCTCCAGGCTTTATCTTGCAAACCTCCCTTTCTGTCTGTTCATCCAGACAAGGTTGTTCTTCGGACGCGTCCGTCCTTCTTGCCAAAGGTGGTTACTGCCTTCCACATTGGGCAGACCATCACTTTGCCTACCTTCTTTCCGCCTCCGCATCCTTCCAGAGAGGAAGAGAGGCTCCACCGTCTGGACCCAAAACGTGCGCTCTCCTTCTATATCGACCGCACAAAACACTTCCGGGTGGATGACCAGCTCTTTGTTGGCTACGTGGGCGCCAAAAAGGTCGGGCGGTGCACAAACGAACCATCTCCCGCTGGGTTACCTTGTGCATAAAGACCTGCTATTCTTTGGCTAAGAAGGAGCCTCCTGTTGGGCTGCGTGCCCATTCCACCAGGGCAACGGCTGCTACCACGGCCTTGGGCCGCGGTGTTCCGCTGCCGGTTATCTGTCAGGCAGCTACGTGGGCCTCGCTGCACACGTTTACAAAACATTACTGCCTTGACAGTCAGGTCCGGAGGGACGGCTTCTTTGGCCGTTCTGTCCTCCAGGACTTCCTTGTCTGATCTTTGTTCGCAGACCCACCACCGGGGTTGGTATTGCTGGGGTATCTATTCTAAGGTAAGGAATCTGTCACTAACGTGTCTCTTTCAGATGCACAAGTTACTAACTTGTGTAACGATATATCTGTAAGAGACAGTAGTTAGTGACAGATTCCTACCGCCCACCCATCCTCCCCCGTTCTGCGAACTGATTTCTAGGGTTAAGGACATCCCTTTCAGGGCCCTAGTATTTTTCAGACACCTATGTCAGCTTCTTGCATGGCTCTGCGTTCCTGGCGCGGAAAGTCGTGTACAGAACTGACGTCAGCGCGCAGGGGCGGCGTCTAACTACTGCCCGCGACGTCATCCCGGCGATCACGACGCCGACGACGGACGCGGAGCCGCACGACGCCGCCTACCGACGCGCAAGGGTACTGCTACGCAAAAACTTTCCGGATCCAGCCTGACGCCTGGGGATATTCTAAGGTAAGGAATCTGTCACTAACTACTGTCTCTTACAGATATATCGTTACACAAGTTAGTAACTTGTGCATCA
>CAWUFW010022498.1:0-94205 GCA_963921515.1 Calotriton arnoldi | reverse complement strand
GTGTTTTATGTGCGGCGTACGCGTCGCTCGCGGTGTATTGGGTTGCTTCGGCTCGCTGTTTTCTATGCGTGTCGGTCGTGCGGCTTGAGCTCCGTGCGGCTCGTTCGGGTTTTCCACGCATTACATCGTACTGTGCGGGTCGGAGTTCGCGGGTACGTTTCGTTCGGGTTCCTTCCTGGTGCGTGTCGGTCGGTTCGATTCGCCGTTTTTTCCTGCCAGATAGCTGTTTTCCGTGTGGTTCGGTCGTTCGGCTTGTGTTCCGTACGAGTCGGTCGGAATTAATTCCCGATCCGAGTCGGTCGGTACGTTTTCCGGCCCGTACCGGAATCGGCCCCACAGTCACTGGATGATGTCATCAGTGATGTCATTTAAGATGTCATCAGTGATGTCACTGACCATGTCATGAGTGATGTAATATGTGACGTCATCAGCAGTGCATTGCGGGGGCGCGAGTTATAGTTAGCTCAACTAACTATAACGGCTGAATTTCTCTGGTTTTGTACGAGTGAAATGTCCAACTACCTATAACGTCCCTGAAACCTGTGGTTTTTTCAGTGAATATATATATACATACACCTATAACATAAAAATCTAATAAAAAAACATTATATTATAAATTAAAACATTAAAATATTTAATAATTTTTAAACTTATATTTTGAACTCCATTGAGTGCAACAGTAGGGAAAGTGTTGGATAGCGGAGGGGTAAAAATTACTATTCCCACTCCAGTGAGTGCAACAGTAGGGAAAGTGTTGGATAACGGAGGGGTAAAAATTACTATTCCCACTCCAGTGAGTGCAACAGTATGGAAAGTGTTGGATAGCGGCGGGGTAAAATTACTATTCCCACTCCAATTACTGCAACAGTAGGGAAAGTGTTGGATAGCGGAGGGGTAAAAATTACTATTCCCACTCCAGTGAGTGCAAAAGTAGGGAAAGTGTTGGATAGCGGAGGGGAAAAAAATACTATTCCCATTCCAGTGAGTGCAACAGTAGGGAAAGTGTTGGACAGCGGAGGGGTAAAAATTACTATTCCCACTCCAGTGAGTGCAACAGTAGGGAAAGTGTTGGATAGCGGAGGGGTACAAATTACTATCCCCACTCCAGTGAGTGCAACAGTAGGGAAAGTATTGGATAGCAGAGGGGTAAAAATTAATATTCCCACTGAAGTCAATTCAAAATTAAAAACAAACAAAATATCACCTACAATACAAAAAATGTTAAAAACAAAAAAGAAAACATATATAAAATAATAAAAATTACAAAAGATAGAAACATATAGGGCCCGATTCTGATGCGGTTGGAAAAGCTTCCCGACCGAGGGCCTGATTCTGATGCGGTTAGGAAGGCCTCCTAACGGCATTTGCTCATTCCAAATCGGATCGGGAACGTGTCTTCCCGACCGAGGGTCCAATTCTGATGCGGTTAGGAACAAATGTTCCCATTGAAGTCAATGGGAGTTCACCAAATCGTATCTGGAAGCATCCGGATGCATCCTACTCCGCCGGTCGGACTTTCCCGATCCGAGTGGGTCGGACACCATTTCCCAACCGATTCGGTCGGGAAGCTTTTCCAACCCGCATCAGAATCGGCCCCATAATGTTAAAAAAATCTAAAAATTACCTACAAACATTATTTTATAAAAATTAAAAAAGTAATTTACAAACAAATAACTATATTTAATAGAAATTAATTTTATTCAAAAACATTAATTGTTACATAAAATTAATATTTTTTATTTCCTACCCTATAACACCACACAATTCACAACACACATCTAAATTTCTAAAAAGTGTACCACCATAATTAACATAATTACTTATCAAATAAACAGATATTATTAATTAAAAAACAAATTAAAACAGATAAAAATTAATTTACTCACCAAACATTACCCCTATAAAACCAAAATCCACACACAAAATAAAAGTAAACAATTACCATAAATATCTATCAATTAATGAATTAATAATAATGAGTAACTAGTTATTAATTAATAAAAGCTAAAATACTTTCCACCCTCTACCCCAATAAACACCACAACACACACCTAAAAATCATTACACAATTTCCATAACTAATTTTACATTATTAAATTATCAATTAACAACAACTTATTAATTAATTGAAAATAATTTACTTCCAACCCTTTACCACTATAAACCCCACAACTCACATCTCAAATGAATTACACAATTGCCATATTTAATTTTTAATTAATTACCATTAATTAACAATTAATTATTAATTAATTTTAAATAAATTACTTCCCACCCATTCCCCTATAAACCCCACCACCCATTCCTAAAAATGACACAATTAACATAATTAATTACCAATTGATTAATTAATATTAATTAACAAACAAATGATAAATAATTATTAATAAATTAAGTCCCACAATTAACACTATAAATTAAATACATATTAATATATAAAAATTATTATTAAATGTATTAAAATTAAATTACTTCTCACCCTATTCCCCTATAAACCCACAACCCGCTCCTACAAAAATGATACAATTAACATCATTACCAATTAATTAATAATTAATAATAAATTAATTCCCACAATTAACACTATAAAATCTGAATTAAATAAATACTAATAAATAAAAAATATTAATTAATTTATTATAATTAAATTACTTCCCACCCTATTCCCCTATAAACCCACAACCCACTACAGAACTAAAAAACGCAAAATTTAATTAACATAAAATTAATCACTACTAAAAATGTAACACATATATTAAAAAGAAAAGCAATACTTATACAGAAAAATAGATCACATACTTTTAAAATACATACTAAAATACATAACACTAATTTAAAAATCGATATTTTAAACAACTACATTTTTGCAAATTATATTACTAACTTTGATACTTTCAAAAATGATATTTCTTACCTTAAAGTCAATATTCTTGACCACGATATTCTCGCTGTCGATATTTCTGTATCACGATATTTCCAACTCGATATTTGTGTATGTCGATATTTAAAACTCGATATTCTGTCTGTGCACCGGCAGGGATGTTTTAAAAGTGCATATTTTCTATTGAGGCTGGTGCTGCAACCCACAGCACAAGCCCCAATAGAAACTATGCTTTCCGGACTGTCGTGAAGGGGTTCGCATCATAATTGTGGAAGCGGGACCGCCGGCTCCTTGTTGGCTGGTCCATTTCTGCTACGATGTCAGTCGGACGCTCGTCCGACCGACATCACAATTAGGGCCTATGTTGTGGTTATCAGTCTGGTCCAGACCTGAAGCAGTGCTAATACAGTCATTACTGACTGTATAAATCTTGTGCAAGCACATACATTTAAATGGCTGTTATGTTAAAAATGAGCTTTGAGTCATTATTAGAATCAATTTGTTTGATAACCCATCTAGTATCACCCAATCGATGAGATTAGCAGTGAAAGACAAACTCCTTGGGTATATAACACTTGAGAGGAAAGAGGGCGAGCTCAAGAAGAGGTTGGTGGTGTCTTATCTTCCACTAGGCACACACCTGGCATTGAGCCATACTTGCTTAGGGTGTCACGCCACCAAAGATTTTATCTATTAAGATACAGGCTGGGTCTGGCTCATTTCCTGGTGTCTTATCCATCCAATGCATACGCCGATAAATATCTGATGTTGTGCCCATGTAATTCAATTGTCCACCAATCACAAATACATATGAAGTTCTTTTGTGATTTGTATAAAGACTGAAGATCTTGGATATTAAGGTCATTACTGAGGTATTTAGGTATTAGGAAATATAAAGCGGCAATGGAATATTTACAGCTATTGCAAACTGGTGAGATATGTCTCACTATCTATAGATTTATTGCTTCTGCTGCAAAAGTCAGGATCAACATTGAGAAATAGAGGAAGTGCTGTGGTCGGCTTTGTCGTTTGTAAACGTTCTCTCTCTTTTAACTTGGTTTTAATGAATTGTAGCCTGTAATTTTAAAGATGTTTATGCACTTAATCTACTGATATTAAATCTGTTTTGTTTGATTTTGTGTTTGTTATAGAAACTTTAAATATTTACATTTTTATAATGCGCTTTTATTGAATTGAATTGACCAGGAAGAGGGTCAAGAGAGATTTGGCGTGGACTAGAGGTAGAAATAACTAGAAGCATAATTGGGTGGTCCATTTGCAAGGAAGATGAGAAGCAGTTAAAGGTTGGTGTAAATGAAGGTAGGCAGCCTCAATATATTAGAGATTCAGGTTTACGTTGGGTAAAGATCTGTTTGGATTTCAATGGTCTGCTTTCATTCCTTCTTGATGCACAGCAATTTGCCACTGTCATAATGGGTGTTCACTCTAAATGCCAGAAGTAATCTTCATGATTAATGTCAACTCCTCAAGCACAATTAAAGTTCTGAAAGACGTTTTTAACTGGGAAAGTGTATTGCAGTACATTATCACAGAAATGGAACATATTAAGTTATAGAACAAATGAGAGATTTTCTTACTAGAAGTGTAATCAGGCATGTTACGATTTCTCTTTACAATCCAGAATCTAAAGGCCAGCTAGAAAGTTCCAACAGGTTAGTGAAGGGAATCCAAGAGATGGCAATTAAAATGGTTTGAGAGCAAATGAGCCTGTCAGAGACATGGTGTGGACGTTTCATACCACAGTTAATATTTAAAGTGGAGTTTCGCCATTTTACAAGGCCATGGGTAGGAAGGATGGATCCAAGTTGGTGCCATAATGGTTACATGAGGGCACAGAAGGTGGAAAGAAAGATACTGAACCCATTGAATGCATGTCTCAACAGAGGGCTGTGAAAAGAGATTGGGTTAACAATGTATCTGGAAGAGTTTCATCTGAATTGATGAAGTTTAAAACACACTTCAGGGTGAAAAATGGCTACAATAACTGTAAAAGACTTATAAAATGAAGAAAAATGGAACTCAAGGAGGGTAGCTTTGTATCAAAAGAAATGGAAGTGCAATGAAGTAAGTGAAAGTGTGGAGGTTTGCAATGAGTTGATTTTGATGACTGATGAGGAAATGTTGGGCATGAGTGAACGTGAGATGGGGAACCGAAGTTAGGCCTCTGGTGATGGTCATTAACTCAAGCAACCCTCCTTAAGGAAGGGTGGGATAGGAGAGTTTGAGAAGATCACACTTTGTGAGTTTCGAAGAGCACCTACCACGTTGGATGACTTTATGCTATGAAGATTCTTTTCATCATTCCTTTGTGCAATTACATTCTATAAAAAATTATAACGGTTTCCTTAGGTGATGCACAGCTGTGTTCATCGTATTTCCTTCTATAATATGCTACTTGAGTAATCAGATTCTTATCTTTTTTGTATGTATAAGAAAGGAAATATGTTGGAGCTTTAAGCTAACTTAGAACATCAGCTTGTGGAATCTTATGCTATGATCTCTTGTGGTTCCAGGAGTAAGTTGACACCAACTGGCATCTGGGAAGCACATCTTGAGTCTGTTTCCCAATAAACTTTTAAGAACTACTTCTGGATTTCTTAACGTTAATTAAAACACCTTGAAATGAGTCCACTGTCTGTGAGAGGGTGAGTGATGTCCCAGAAGAATGTGGTGGTGTATGAATGGGATGTGCTGCATGTGTGAGATGAATCACAGGTATGTGTCTGGGAACATTGTTTTGAGGGGTGGTGGGATTCAGACCTGGGAATATCTGCTTTGACACCAATAAGTAACCTGAGAGGTAATTAACAAATATGGCATAACCCAGCAGACTGAGTGACAAAGTTACATACTGAAGACAGACAACATGAACAAATACAATTTGATGACAAGATATTGAAGAGACGTATATGGAGCTGCCTCAACATAACATCAAAGAATGTCCACTAGAAATCGTATCATTTTTGAATGGATTAAACAGTCCCCTTATCTAAGAGAGCATAAACAACAATTGAAAAAACAATATATATATTCCAATTAATTTTATTGTATAGAATCCTAAAATGTGTCTGTATCCAAGATCAATCAAAAAACACCACCAACCCTCCCATTTTAAAAACATACACGTAACAATGTATTACAAATTAAAAAAATTAGGAAAACGGCCAAAGGACAATAGGAGGGCCGAGCTCCAAGGCAAACAAAAGTCCTTACAACCTGGAGGGGAGGTAACCCTTCTTCAGATTTCCCACACAGTACTATCAATAGATGCTTATATATGCCCTGTAGAGCTCCAGAATGTTGTCCTTTCGGTCGCACTCCTGTCATTTTAAAGGCCCATCCTCAGGACTTGATGAGGGTCATATGTTAAAGGGTACTGTTTTGGAAGATAGCATCCAAACATTCAACCAAACAGTTATGTGAAACAAACAAACTGTAACCTTCAGAGGTCATCCTACTGGGTATAAATCAATCTCTCACTTCTTCTGAGTGACTCATGTAAGTCCATTTAAGTTAATGCTTTTGTAAATTCCCCAAAATCTTCATATAGTCCAGGTGGTGCAGCCTCAAAAACAACTATTGATGTACACCATTTAAATATCATTTATTTCTACTCAAGTACTCTTCCAAGTTTCTTCAAAATTGTGTCACACTAAACACGATCCCAAGTGCAGGGTTCGTTCTTTGATGTTATGTAAAAACTGGTTGCCCCAGCTCCCTGTGATGAAAGTAAGGAAGGCAAACCCTATTTGTTGGTCTGTTTGGAGCTGCAGCTGAAAACTGAAGGATGTACAGGCTAAACATAGCAATGGAAGATGTTCTAGGAATTGCAGAAAATAGGTCCTGAGACATGGGTCTATCAAGAGCCAACCCATTCTTGAAACTGAATGCAAGTGGTATCAGCTGTTTGCAGCTGTAAAGGAGTAAGCTAGTGAGAAGGGTACATTATAAAAAGATTCCACAAGGACTGTAAATATTATTCAACTTAAGGGATCAGACATACAGACTTTTTTCTAACATCAGTACAAATCAATTTCAAACGTTTCAGAAACTTTTCAAATTATATCCCATATCCAAAATGCATAGCAGAATGCATTATATTTTTCCACTTAAAAAAAAAGAATTCATTTATGAATCACAAAGCTGAAGTGAGAAATAAACATCACCACATATTACCTCTATCCAGTTGCATTGCTTGTTGCATAAAAAAGTACATAACAAAAATCCTTTCTTATATGACATAGCCTTATTCTTTGCTGTCTGGGATATAAATCTTAAGAATGTATAAATAATATATAGACAGATAGAGGTTTTATACCCCTGTTAGTTTGGGACTACTGTAAATATTCACAAGTTAATCACTTCTACTGTTAGTGAAAGGGAGAAATAAAGGAGAACCAAATCATAGTCTCTTTAATGTTCAACAGATACTGCTGTTCCCATGGATTTTCAAATGTTTATTGCTTGATCACTCTTCAGAGTACTGTCAGCACTCTGCGTTTCATCCTCAATAGTGCAGTAATATGAGTTGATAGGTCTTCATCAGTACTGTAAGATCCTAAATAGTTCAATATTTCATTATGTGGCTTAGCAAGTATATAAACCAATCAAATTAGCACACTGCTTCGAGAGGGCTCTTCTAAGTTGCAAGGATAGACTGAATTATATGTTAATGTTAATGTTAATGTTAAGAATGACTTGTAAAGCGCACGTACACCGGGTGGTTTCATGGCGCTGTGATAGGCTCTGTCCATTACCTATGGAGACGTCAATTGTAGGCTTGTGCAAATAGCCATGTTTTTAGGGACCTTCTGAATTTCAGAAGGTCAGTGCAAGACCGGATCTCCAAGGGGAAGGAGTTCCACAGTCTAGGGGCGAGAGTTGCAAATCTGCGGCCTCCCTGACGTTTCCGTTTGAACGCGGGGTGGATAGAAGCGAAAGGTGAGCTGAGCGCAGGTTGCGAGAGGGGGTGTGCCTGAATATCAGGTTGTTTATAAATTTGGGGTTTTGACCATGCAAGGATTTGAAGATCAGGCAGCCTGTTTTGAACGCGCAGTGTTGAGGGATGGGGAGCCAGTGCAATTTCCTTAATAGAGGAGTCGCTGATTGCCATCTGGGTTGTCGAAGGATCAATCTGGCTGCGTGATTCTGGACCATCTGCAGCCGATTGAGCAGATAGAGTGGCATGCCCAGGTACACAGAGTTGGCATAGTCCAGGTGTGACAGGACGGTAGCTATCACAACCTGGGTCAAGGCTTCCTGCGTGAGTAAGCGATGAATCTTCCTGATCTTCCGCAGTTGGAAGAAGCATTTAGAGATTACCGACCCAACCTGTGTTTTCAGTGAAAGGTCACTGTTTAAGGTGACCCCTAGTGTTTTAGCCGAGGGGGAGGGAGTGGGTGGGGATCCTAGCTCTGACGGCCAGTAGTGTGGTTTGCGTTATGTTCCATTGCTCACAGGTGAGGATACTCTTGTGTGTGTTAATTCTGTTAACATTTTGAAAAAATTGAGAGGTAAAATGCTTTGCCCCCTGTTTATGTGCCTTTTTAAGGAGACAAAAAATCTGCTCAACAAATTGCTGTTATTGTTAGAGTCCAGTAACTGCAGCTTGGTGAGTTTTGCATCTTTTGAATTGTGCACTGGTCAACATGAGCACAGATTCACCCAAGGAGATGTGTGATGTGTATAATGCTTGTGAACTGTGGGATGTTTGCACAAATATCACAAAAAAATATCGTGCTTCAGAAATATCATGTCAAGAATATCGGGACTTCCAATATGTCATGGACAGGAATATCGAAGGTAAAAATATTGTTTTTAGTGTTGTTTTTAATATTGTTGTCAAAAATATCGATGTAGTAAATATCTTTGCATATATTGTTTTTTAGTGTTTATTAATATAAAATGTTTTTTATTATATGTTTTTAATTTTTACATTTTTGTTATTTATGAAATTGTTTAAATTTGTATTCTAAATTGTAATCATGTATTTAATTGTTATATTTTTGTAGCTGGATTTTGGGTTACTAGGGATTAGGTGAGGAGAGTTAAAAATATGTATTTACATTTTTATGTAATAATTTTACAATATGCAAATTAGTTGTTTTGAATTTTAAAATGTAGTTTATTATATTATTTAAAAACATATGTGTGTTACCTAAGATATATTTTAATGGTGTATTTTTAGAAAATGAATAATTAAATATTTTAAAATTAAAAAGATTTTTTTAAATTTTTCATAAAGTAGTATATTTGGATTTATTTAGATGTTTGAGTCAGAAATATTACATTATTTTTATTAAATTGTTATCCTTATATAGAAAATTAAATAAAAATTATATTTTGAAAAATTAAAACATTTGTTTACAAAACGTTTAAAATGTAAATATTTAAGAAATATATTTTTAAAATGTATTAATAATTTTGTTATTTGAATCCTATGTAATTTTATTTTTTAAAGTTTATTCATGTTAAGAAATATTTTAAAGAATATTGTAATTTTAAATACTAAATAAAATGTACATTTAAAATTTGAAGATAAAGTTTTTATATAAAGGTTAGTAGTTTAAATTGGTGTGTTTTAATATATTTATTAATTTTTGTAATTTACTAAAATGTAAGAATGTGCAGAATTAATTGTGTATTTTGCAATTTATTTTTTACAATATTTTAGAAAAAAGTTTTATTTTGGACTGGATTAAAAAAAAATCTAATTCTTTAGTGTCCAAAGCCTTCCCTCCAGTTTGTATAGTTGGAGCGGGAATAGTAAATGTTACTCCTTTACTGCCCAACACCTTCCTTAATTTGGTTTAGATTGGAGTGGGGATAGTCAATGATACACCTTTAGCGTCCAACACCTTCCCCAAGTTAGTTTAGATTCGAGTCTGAATAGTAAATTGTACCCCTTTAGGGGCAGATTTACAATTAACTAACGCAGCACGGCGCAGCAAGTCATTTTGCTGCGCCATGCTGCGTTAGTTTGGAAAGCACAGGGATGCGACATATTTACAAGAATATGTCGCATCCTTGTGCTTCCCCTGCGCTGGCGCACAAACTGCAGCCATGCGCCGGGCGCAGGCACCCTTGCACCATGGTGCAAGGATGCCTGCGTCGTGGGAGATTGTTTTTGTGCAGGAAGGGGCACCTTCCTGCACAAAAACAATCACTACAACCATTTTCCTCTTTCAATGTGTGCTGCAGAATGCAGCACGCATTGAAAGAGAAAAACGAGGAGAAATGAAAACATTTCTCCTCGGTGTGCTCTCGCTACGCCACCTCTAGGGTGGCGTAGCTTTCAGACGCATCTCCAGAGTTACGATTTCTCGTAATTCTGGAGATGTGTCTTGTTCCATGAGTGCTGCGTGGGAACACCCACAGCAACACCCATGGAACGCCCCTTCACCGCAAAGTGCTGCGTGTGAATGGGCCGTATTTACAAGGAGAGGAAAAGTCACGCAGGGTGGCTTTTCCTCTCCTTGTAAATATGGAGCAGCCCCCTGCGCCACCAGTACGTCACGAAAAGTGACGTACTGGTGGCGCAGGGGGCTTGTAAATCTGCCCCTTAGTGTTCAACACCAGCCTTAACTTGGTTTATATTGGAGTGGGAATAGTAAATTGTACCTCTTTAGTATCCAACACCTTCCTTAACTTGGTTTAGATTGGGGTGTGAATAGTAAATGTCACCCCTTTAGTGTCCAACACCTTCATTACTTTGGTTTAGATTGGAGTTGGAATAGTAGATGTTACCCCTTTAGTGTCCGACACTGTCCCAAAGTTGGTTTAGATCACTGTGGGAATAGTAAATGTTTCCCCTTTAGTATCTAACACTGTCCCCAAGTTGGTTTAGATTGAAGTGGGAATAGTAGATGTTACTCCTTTAGTGACCAACACCTTCCTTAACTTGGTTTAGATTGGAGTGTGAATAGTAAATGTCACCCATTTAGTGTCCAACACCTTCCCTTAGTTGGTTTGGATTGGAGTGGGAATAGTAAATGTTATCCCTTTAGTGTCAAACAGCTTCTACAAGTTGGTTTAGATTGGAGTGGCAATAGTAAATGTAACCCTTTAGGGCCCGATTATGATGTCGTCCGGAAAGCAGTCAAACCGAATCGGTTCTGGACTCATTTCCAAATCAATCGGGTCCTGCGAATTCATCCGAATGATTATGATGCTTCCGGACATCGTTCGGTCGGACTCGCATTGACTTCAATGGGAGCCTGTGTCTGACCGAATACACTGGCTCCCATTGAAAAAAGGGGTGGGTGGGGAAAAGCTTGCACCCTGTGGCAGGCACCCATGGTGCCTGCCACACTGTGCATGCATGGGAAGGAGGGACCCATGGGTACCCCCATGGGCCCGATTCGGAGGGCCCCCGGTAAAGAGGGGCCTGCTGCAGGACCCCAAAGTCAGATTCCAACAGCTGATCCATGTCGGTACAACCTAGGGGTCGATTCCGATCTCGGCCGGAAGCGCACCTAACACTATTTGCCCGGAAAAAAAACAAGCCGAACGCGTGTTTCCCGACCGATTCGAACATTCGTCCGAACGAACAAGAACGATGCGCATAACTGCCCAGATCCCGACCCAGCCATACTTATCCATTCCAGCTCCGGTTCCCCGCCCGAGCCGGATCCGTAAACGCAGAATCGAGTCGCACGGAAGCAAATAGACAGCACCTTCCGGCCGGAGTAGAACGATGCGCCTTCCGTACGCGCCGAACCCGTCGCTACGTCCAGCACGTCGGAGCATCCGGAAGAGCCGCACATAAGCTGCGATTCGCGCCACTAGACGATCCACGGCTATGAGACGAACAAGCCTGCGACGAGTACGAATCGAAGCAACGAGAAACCCGAACGAGATGAACCAACCATGAATCCCATCGCGCAGGGCCTACCAATACTCTACATCTATTACCGGGACCGGTACGGACGCGTACGGCGCAGACGGTAAGTCAAACACCCACTACACAAACAAACGACACGTACCCGACATATGTCACACACACATAGGGATGCAGAAATGACGTACACAAGCAACAGCAGAACCATAGGGGCGGGATAGCTATCACCAATGCCATACACACACATAGGGGCCTGGATGCCTCCCACTACCACCACCCCTACTCAGGGGGTGCTGGATGCCTACCACTCCCACCACCCCTACTCAGGGGGTGCTGGATGCCTACCACTACCACCACCCCTACTCAGGGGGTGCTGGGTGCCTACCACTACCACCACCCCTACTCAGGGGGGTGCTAGATGCCTACCACTACCACCACCCCTACTCAGGGGGGGCTGGATGCCTACCACTACCACCACCCCTACTCATGGGTGCGTGGATGCCTACCACTACCACCACCCCTACTCAGGGGGAGCTGGATGCCTACCACTACCACCACCCCTACTCATGGGGAGCTGGATGCCTGTCACTACTACCATCCCCACACGTAGGGGAATTGATGCCTACCACTACCACCACCCCTACTAATGGGTGTCTGGATGTCTACCACTACCACCACCCCTACTCACGGGTGTCTGGATGCCTACCACTCCCACCACCCCTACTCATGGGTGCCTGGATGCCTACCACTACCACCACCCCTACTCAGGGGGAGCTGGTTGCCTACCACTACCACCACCCCTACTCATGGGGAGCTGGATGCCTGTCACTACTACCATCCCCACACATAGGGGAATTGATGCCTACCACTACCACCACCCCTACTCATGGGTGTCTGGATGCCTACCACTACCACCACCCCTACTCATGGGTGTCTGGATGCCTACCACTACCACCACCCCTACTCATGGGTGTCTGGATGCCTACCACTACCACCACCCCTACTCAGGGGGGCCTGGATGCCTACCACTACCACCACCCCTACTCAGGGGGTGCTGGATGCCTACCACTACCACCACCCCTACCCATGGGGTGCTGGATGCCTGTCACCACCACCACCCCTACTCAGGGGGTGCTGGATGCCTACCACTACCCCTACACATAGGACGGGTAATGCATGACACAACCAGCATACTCCAACATAAGGAATGTCAGAAAAACACATCCCCCCAACACCATGACAAGCGTGTGTAGACTGTGTCGAATGCCTACAACACTGAACATGACATTGAACATACAATGTGACCCCCTATCACATGTGTCACACATAAATGTGTGTGGCCTCCACAATGCAAGCAGACCATGACCACTGTGGAAATGGGGTCTAACCCCCCATCATGACAGTGACAAAAAGGTAAGTGTGGGGTCCATAGCTGGGGCACATTTTGAACATTGTGGCAATGGGGTGTAACCCCCATCATCACAGTGACCAAAAGGTAAGTGTGGGGTCCATAGCTGAAGCACATTTTGAACATTGTGGCAATGGGGTGTAACCCCATCATCACAGTGACCAAAAGGTAAGTGTGGGGTCCATAGCTGAAGCACATTTTGAACATTGTGACAATGGGGTCTAACCCCCCATCATCACAGTGACCAAAAGGTAAAAGTGTGGGGTCCATAGCTGGGGCACATTTTGAACATTGTGGCAATGGGGTCTAAACCCCCATCATCACAGTGACCAAAATGTAAGTGTTGTCATGGAAAAAGGTGCAAATGCCAAACAGCATGGATGATTCCTGGTCACAGAACAACAAACACATCAGTGGCATAGTAGTGCTTGTGTCCCAGAGCAACATAGATTGGGTGAGGCAAACAGTGCAGTGCAAATAAGACATACCTTTGGCCATGTGCAGACAAACATCACCCATGGGAGCTGACATTGTCAACATTCATCAATGACAGAAGTGACCATCATAATGCAGAGCCACATATCTGCACCAATGGGCACACAAATGTAGATATCCTGTGGAGACTGTAGATGTGAGGTGAACAAATACCATACCATGGCAGCAATGGGACATACAAACCATGATCACTGTGCTGACTGATGACCTAGGAGTCCCAGGGACAGCAGGGGAAACCCACCAAACAACATACAGCCAATGGCACACTAAAGATATGCCAATGCAGTGGTGCAGATGCACAAACACAAACAGGCAGCCCCACACTGCATATCAAACACAACAGGTGATGGGGGTGTGCCAGTGTCCCCAGGCAACCACACAACACATGAGGAGGCCTGAATCCCAATTACACAGATGTGCATACAGTGCCACACAAAAGTAACTCATGGATCGGATTCCCTATGTGGGCAATCAGGCATTGTTAGATGAGAGGGAGCCCAAATTACACATGTCACACAAGCTTGTAGGAACAGCAACTAACACAGCAAGACACAGACCCACCACAGCACTACCCCCAGGGACCCCACATTGTGGTAACACTGGCCTGCATGATAATCCCACTGTGATGACAAAGCTGGATGTCGTTCACACTGTGAACCACAGTCATGTGTCCTGAGCAACAAACTACCATCACACCTACACAAGCACAAATCAATCAGCACGGCCTGTCAGCCAAGGCCAATATGGAGGCAGGGGTCTAGCCGTGCAACAACTCTCATTTGCACACACTCAACACCACACACCTTGATCTCCACCAATGTGCAGCAGTGAAGCTCACATAGACTGGTGACATTGCACATGCACCCATGACAATCCCAGGGGTGGTGGTGGGAACTAAGGTGCAGAAACCCATCACACATGGCCAGTCAACAAGACTCCTGAATGTCTGACACACTGCACAGTACGCCGTACATGGGCATGACGTCAAATCCACACCAACCAATGGGATCCCGGCCACAGTCACACACCAATGAAGAAGCCAAGGTCACCCACAAAGAACACACATAGACAACTTCCAACATTGCAGCTCTGACCCTGAGGAGTGGCAGCAGTCACACACACAACGTGTCACAATCACTGAAAGCTAACACAAACTGTAAATTACATGACTGGTGTAACCAACAAGTGCCAAGGGGAATCCTGACTGTGTCTCATCTGCGTTTGCCCACAAACTCAGCCCTGACAGCAAACACACCTATGGGTGACACCCTGATGACCAGTAACGTGCCATGCACCCACATCCCAGAGAACCCAGGGAGAAGACTTTGGGGGAACATAGGTCAACTCAGCAAGCATCACAAACAGGAACATCACTAGGGATCCCAGCCTGCCTAGCAAAATGGAAGTGAACACACACAGACATGCTCACACAACACACACCTTGGGCTCAGGCAATGTCACAGAATCACACACTGCCATGAGGGGACTCCACTCCTGTGTAAGGAAAGCTGTGCCATACGTTGTCTCTGTAGGGCTCTATCATGTCAGCAGAACACTTGGTCACTCAGTCAACAATTAGTACAAAATGAAGGCTCTCGTCATATCAGCCTGGTCATGGGAGTGTCACCGAAATCATCTGCACAGATCCAACACACATGTATAGCAAGTTGCACTGATAACACAGATGAGTCCTTCCCCATTGATGCCCAAACTTGCATGTCCAGTGGAGATGGTCACACGGTCAGGGAAATAGACAAATTGAACAATGGCAAGCACAACAGATGTGCAGGGGTGTAAGCCACAGATGTGATATTGCAAATAAAAGTAGGAAATCCCATTGCCAAATATTGAAAACATGACACCCTCATATTGCTGCAAAGGATGACATGGATACACACCAGTATAGGACACATTCCCCCTGGACCACATGGGGTCCTGCACAGTAACACTTCATTTTCCTGATATCAAAAATCACCATCACTGCAGCAAGGGCATGGTTAGCATCATCAACATCATGTACATCAGAAGCAAAACCACTAGAGAACAGAAAGTAGCTTTATTCAGCATATGTGTTTTCAAAAGTGAAAGTCCAGAATAAACACAAAGGCCAATGGCCAGTCCATTATCAAAGTCCAAACAGGGTGACAGTGGCAGATGTCACCCTTTGCATGCCTGCACTGCTACACACCAGGGACATTCCCCTCGGAGGGGCATACGGGGGGGCAGGCCAGGCACCGCAGGGACAGGATCAGGGCTCACCAGAAGGAGGCAGGGAAGGGGTGGTGGGTGCTGGAGAGTCACTGACAACTCCAGTGGAGGTGTCTGACATGGTGTGTGCCGGCACAACTGGGGGGCATGAGTCAGATGGTGTGGGTGCCGGCACGACGGCAGTGGGCTGGGCAGATGGAGTGGACAGGTTCCCCACTGCAGTGCCCAAGTCAGACGGGGTGGTAGTGGACTCCACTGCAGTGCCTATCTCCAGGGGAGTAGAATGGGGTTCAGGTAAGGTGGGCTGGACAGAGGGGGAGGACACAGTCTCCACACCAGTGGCACAAACATGCGCAGCAGGGGTGTGGTGCTGGAAGAGCAAGTGGTAGGGGGAGAAGGCCGGATCATTTTGGGGATGGTGTATCTGTGGGTGAGGGAACCTGGGGCAGGGTGTGGTGGGGGAACCTTGGAGTGGGGGCCTGAGGGATGGAGGAAGGAGACTTGGTGGTTGAGCTGCAGGGCGGCAGCGGGGTCTTGCTCTTCTGGGTCCGGGTGGACTTGCGGATGGGGGCCTCAGTCTGTCTGTGCCTGGGGGAGGGTGTCCGGGGGTGAGGGGCACTCCCCTCTGTGTGGGTGGACTTCCTCTTCCCCCTGTATGCTGGATCAGCTGGATTGGAGGGGAAGAGGCCGAGGTCACAGAGGAAGAGCTGCTTTGTAGGTGGGGTTGCAGGTGAGGCAAGGGGCCTTGGAGGGAGAGGTATCGGAGGACTGCGGAGTGACTGTGGATGCCTGTGTGTGTGTCTGTTCCCCATCCCCTGTGGGTGTGGTATCAGTCCCCTGAGGATGCTTGTGTGCACGTTTTGTTTTTGTTTTGGGTGTTCCTGTGCTGCTCGTGTCTGTGTGTTTGTGTGATTGTGCAGGTGTGCATGTGCTTGGGACAGGTAGGGTGCCAGGAAGTGTGGATGGGGCAGAGGTAGGAGGGGTGAGGGACTGTTGGAGGAGGGACACTGCTGCCATCAGGGAGGAGTCCATGGACCTATTGCTCCTCTGTAGGGCAGACATGCCCGTTGAGGTTCCCTCCTTAAACGACACCAGCTGTGTCAACAGAGTGGTGTGGGCATGGAGGACACTCAGCATTGCTGTCTGCCCTACATGGAGCTGGCGAAGTAGGTACACAGACTCCTCACTCAGGGCAGCAGGGGACACAGGGGCAGGGGGTGCGGTGCCTGGCACGAAGGAGACGCGCTCCCGAACACGGGAGCCTCCACGGACCTCTGGAATGGGAGCCGATGGGAGGGCGGTGGTGGTGGTGGTGGTGGCGGGGACAGCAATACTAGCTGAGGTGTGGTGGCTGCTGACACCCGCCTCCACAAGGGAGTCATCCTCCGAGCTGCTGTGGTCCTCAGCTGAGGTGGATGGTGCTGAGGACTCCTCGGTGTGGCTCCCCTCACCCTCCGTGCCACTGGGTCCCTCCGACCACTCCTCGGCTGCTGACCCAGTCTGGCTCTGCGGCTCCTCCTGGTCCGTGGAGCTGTCCCCTCCTGTGACCGTGGATGTATCTGCAAACAATTGGGAAACAGACAAACATCAGTCACCTGCACTGACCGCACACACCACAGTAAGTACAGCACATTACAGAGCAAGCCCTGGCATCCTTAGTTGAACATTGCCAAAAGTGCTCATACAGAGTAGGAGAAGCCAATTGTCAGTCTGATGGTCAACCATGGCACTCACATCCCTCCTGGCCTTGCACCCATCTGTCTGGTGCCTGTCGGATGGCAATACCCCAGTGTGGACACATGCACCACCTACACAGTAGTTGGACAGTGCAGAGAACACGGTGAAGTATGTGAACATGCACACATCACATCTCTTGCCACTGAGTCAGTACAGGTGTCCGGATAAAGGGATGGCCAGAGTCTATTTTGAAATGCATGTAATGCTTACCAGCACCAGACACCATGATGCACCCATGTCCTGATAGTCAATGCCACAATGGGGTGCATGTAGCACATGTCACTCACCTGCAGGATCACTCTTAGGGAGTCTAATGCCATGACACAGGCATGCCTGCAAAGTCATACATCACTGTCTCCAGTCACATGGGCAGGGCAGCCAGCCAACAACAGTCTGCACTGTGTCACAATCCTAGGTCATGGGGAATGCAAGTTCTGTAGCTGACAAGTGCACATGTCCATCCCCCACAAACCACATCATCTGAACTCTTATTTGTCCACGTCATACCAATTGGACATATGGGAGACATGAGACACAACCCTCTGAACCTGAGCACCTCACAATCTGCTGTGAATGGGAAACAGCTGCCTGAACTTCACAGTCGCATACCCCAGTCTGCACAGTCAAGTGATCAAACACCTATATGTCACACAAGTATCGTCTCCTATGGTCACATCTCAGGTGGCATGCTGAGCCCTAACCGATAAACACACCAGTAGTCCTGACAACGGAGCCACAGCACAATGACACGGAGGCAGACACCTGAGGGAATATTTCACTGAGCACAACGTGTCAGCTGATACACGGCAGTGGGAGTACAGAGTGTATTGTATGGCCTGGAGTAGGCATGACTGTCCTGCTCCACGTGAAAGAGGGATGAGCCGTGGACAGTAGGCAGGTGGCTAAGTATGTGTGACACACTTGATTTACATACTCCTGAGGACCAAACATTGTTCCCACCCGCAGCATGGGTGTGTGCCAAATTCCCCAGGCACATGTGGTGAGTCAGATCAGCAATTGGACCACATATCAAAGTTACACGCAGATTACATGTCAGAACTCAGGCATTGTGTAAGCAATTGACCCACCCATGAAGCTCACCACAAAGCTACGGGAACAAATGCTGTCCCCCACCTTGAGCTAAGCAAAATGCAAGGACACAGTACCCAAGTGACACAATTTCCTGACTGTAAGGGCCACACCTGGGTATCAGATGAGGAGTGGGCATGTCACAATTGAGGGACATGGGTCCTGGACCACAAGACTGATGTACTGTGGAAGTTTAACCAGGCCAGAGGAGGGCACATAGCATGTCAGACAAAGTTCACAGTGCAGTCATGGACTCACCCCTCCTTGCTGCTGTATGGCCTTCAGCTGCCCATCCAGGTCAGGGAAGACCACCGCCAGGATCCTGAGCATGTGGGGGTCAGGGTCCGGTGTCCGCCCCTCCTGCGAGGAGGCGACAGCTTCAGCTGGACCCTTGCGATCCTCCGGGTCCAGCCCCGAAGGTCCTGCCACCTCTTCTGGCAGTTGCGGATCCGGCGCTTGTAGACCCCCACGGATCTTACTGCCCGGGCGATGGTCAGCCAGATTTCCTGCTTCTGGTGGGCATCAACTTGTGAGGATGACAAAGTGAAAAGGCCATTACTACACATGCAACATATCCGTGCATCACACATTTGGATATACATGTCTCAATCACAGGGGCACATGATGTACACAGGCAGTGCAACGATGGCTATGAACAGTTTGCCAGCAGTTACTACATGGTATCATTGCCTGGGAAGTAAAACCTTGTTGGAATGCACTGTTACTGCACTATACCTGTTCAGTGCATGTAACTACACACTTTGGGGGGTGACAACTACTCAGTGAGCATGCTAGCCAGTGGCGTGCACACTGTAAGTCTTGCTAGTCAGACAACATGCACATTTAGTAAGGCAGTGGACAGCACACTCACCTGCTCCCCTGGTTTCCCATACAGCTTGCTGTACTGTGGAAGGAGGCTGTCCAGCAGGGCCTGGTTCCCCTCAGTGCTGAAGGCTGGGGCTCTCTCCACAGTACGTGCCATTGCAGGAGCCAGAGGATGCATATACAGCAGCAGTGGTGGTGGCAGATGTCGTCCTGGAGCATGTAGTGCAGGCAAGTGAGCTCTCAGGGGAACAGCCAGCATTATATGTGTGCTGCAGAGGCAGATACTGTCCCATGTGTCCAAAGTGATAGGTCCAAGTCGTTTGCATCTTCTGAATCTGGCCAATCCATGGAATTGCACCACTTACACACGCCCACAGCATCTTTCAAAAGTTCAACTTCATGACACCCATGAATTTGCAACATTGTTGTGGGTGGCCAACTGAATTCACAGCATCAGACTCGTTAAAGGTTCGAAAACGCGTCCGTTGCCATGCCAGGCCATAGCCAATGCGTGCGCACCGATCGGTCCATTGCTGTACAACGCGTACCCGGTCACATCATATGCAATGGCCAATGCGTGCACACCGATCGGTCCATTGCTGTTCAACGCGTACCCGGTCACATCATATGCAATGGCCAATGCGTGCACACCGATCGGTCCATTGCTGTACAACGCGTACCCGGTCACATTATATGCAATGGCCAATGCGTGCACACCGATCAGTCCATTGCTGTACAACGCGTATTTCTGTCCACATCATATGCAATGGCCAATGCGTGCACACCGATCGATCCATTGCTGTACAACGCTTACCCAGTCACATCATATGCAATGGCCAATGCGTGCACACCGATCGGTCCATTGCTGTACAACGCGTATTTCGGAAAACAACGCGTACCGGTTCACATCATATGCAATGGCCAATGCGTGCACACCGATCGGTCCATTGCTGTACAACGCGTATTTCTGTCCACATCATATGCAATGGCCAATGCGTGCACACCGATCGGTCCATTGCTGTACAACGCGTACCCGGTCACATCATATGCAATGGCCAATGCGTGCACACCGATCGGTCCATTGCTGTACAACGCGCACCGGTCACATCATATGCAATGGCCAATGCGTGCACACCGATCGGTCCATTGCTGTACAACGCGTATTTCTGTCCACATCATATGCAATGGCCAATGCGTGCACACCGATCGGTCCATTGCTGTACAACGCGTATTTCTGTCCACATCATATGCAATGGCCAATGCGTGCACACCGATCGGTCCATTGCTGTACAACGCGTATTTCTGTCCACATCATATGCAATGGCCAATGCGTGCACACCGATCGGTCCATTGCTGTACAATGCGTACCCGTTCACATCATATGCAATGGCCAATGCGTGCACACCGATCGGTCCATTGCTGTACAACGCGTATTTCTGTCCACATCATATGCAATGGCCAATGCGTGCACACCGATCGGTCCATTGCTGTACAACGCGTACCCGGTCACATCATATGCAATGGCCAATGCGAGCACACCAATCGGTCCATTGCTGTACAACGCGTACCCGGTCACATCATATGTAATGGCCAATGCGTGCACACCGATCGGTCCATTGCTGTACACCGCGTACCCGGTCACATCATATGCAATGGCCAATGCGGGCACACCGATCGGTTCATTGATGTACAACGCGTACCCAGTCACATCATATGCAATGGCCAATGCGTGCACACCAATCGGTCCATTGCTGTACAACGCGTATTTCTGTCCACATCATATGCAATGGCCAATGCGTGCACACCGATCGGTCCATTGCTGTACAACGCGTACCCGGTCACATCATATGCAATGGCCAATGCGTGCACACCGATCAAGTCCATTGCTGTACAACGCGTACCCGGTCACATCATATGCAATGACCAATGCGTGCACACCGATCGGTCCATTGCTGTACAACGCGTACCCGGTCACATCATATGCAATGGCCAATGCGTGCACACCGATCGGTCCATTGCTGTACAACGCGTACCCTGTCACATCATATGCAATGGCCAATGCGTGCACACCGATCGGTCATTGCTGTACAACGCGTACCCGGTCACATCATATGCAATGGCCAATGCGTGCACACCGATCGGTCCATTGCTGTACAACGCGTACCCGGTCACATCATATGCAATGGCCAATGCGTGCACACCGATCGGTCCATTGCTGTACAACGCGTATTTCTGTCCACATCATATGCAATGGCCAATGCGTGCACACCGATCGATCCATTGCTGTACAACGCTTACCCGGTCACATCATATGCAATGGCCAATGCGTGCACACCGATCGGTCCATTGCTGTACAACGCGTATTTCGGAAAACAACTCGTACCCGTTCACATCATATGCAATGGCTAATGCGTGCACACCGATCGGTCCATTGCTGTACAACGCGTATTTCTGTCCACATCATATGCAATGGCCAATGCGTGCACACCGATCGGTCCATTGCTGTACAACGCCGCATCCCGGTCACATCATATGCAATGGCCAATGCGTGCACACCGATCGGTCCATTGCTGCATAACGCGTACCCGGTCACATCATATGCAATGGCCAATGCGTGCACACCGATCGGTCCATTGCTGTACAACGCGTATTTCTGTCCACATCATATGCAATGGCCAATGCGTGCACACCGATCGGTCCATTGCTGTACAACGCGTGCCCGGTCACATCATATGCAATGGCCAATGCGTGCACACCGATCGGTCCATTGCTGTACAACGCGTATTTCTGTCCACATCATATGCAATGGCCAATGCGTGCACACCGATCGGTCCATTGCTGTACAACGCGTATTTCTGTCCACATCATATGAAATGGCCAATGCGTGCACACCGATCGGTCCATTGCTGTACAATGCGTACTCGCTCACATCATATGCAATGGCCAATGCGTGCACACCGATCGGTCCATTGCTGTACAACGCGTATTTCTGTCCACATCATATGCAATGGCCAATGCGTGCACACCGATCGGTCCATTGCTGTACAACGCGTGACCCGGTCACATCATATGCAATGGCCAATGCGAGCACACCAATCGGTCCATTGCTGTACAACGCGTACCCGGTCACATCATATGTAATGGCCAATGCGTGCACACCGATCGGTCCATTGCTGTACACCGCGTACCCGGTCACATCATATGCAATGGCCAATGCGTGCACACCGATCGGTCCATTGCTGTACAACGCGTACCCAGTCACATCATATGCAATGGCCAATGCGTGCACACCGATCGGTCCATTGCTGTACAACGCGTATTTCTGTCCACATCATATGCAATGGCCAATGCGTGCACACCGATCAGTCCATTGCTGTACAGCGCGTACCCGGCCACATCATATGCAATGGCCAATGCGTGCGCACCGATCGGTCCATTGCTGTACAACGCGTATTTTGGAAAACAACGCGTACCCGTTCACATCATATGCAATGGCCAATGCGGGCACACCAATCGGTCCATTGCTGTACAACGCGTATTTCTGTCCACATCATATGCAATGGCCAATGCGTGCGCACCGATCGGTCCATTGCTGTACAACACGTACTCGGTCACATCATATGCAATGGCCAATGCGTGCGCACCAATCGGTCCATTGCTGTACAACGCGTATTTCGGAAAACAACGCGTACCTGTTCACATCATATGCAATGGCCAATGCGTGCACACCGATCGGTCCATTGCTGTACAACGCATATTTCTGTCCACATCATATGCAATGGCCAATGCGTGTGCACCGATCGGTCCATTGCTGTACAACGCGTACCCGATCACATCATATGCAATGGCCAATGCGTTCGCACCGATCGGTCCATTGCTGTACAACGCGTACCCGTCACATCATATGCAATGGCCAATGCGTGCGCACCGATCGGTCCATTGCTGTACAACGCGTATTTCGGAAAACAACGCGTACCCGGTCACATCATATGCAATGGCCAATGCGTGCACACCGATCGGTCCATTGCTGTACAACGCATTCCCGGTCACATCATATGCAATGGCCAATGCGTGCACACCGATCGGTCCATTGCTGGACTATGCGTCCCTGTACAAGTCACTGGCATATGTCACCATGGTTGTCACTGGTGAACGTATGCCAGCCACAATTACTTGCCAGGGACTCAGGGGCACACCTACAACACCACAGCCTGTCCACACTGTATCCTAAGGCATGTAAGGCTGCATTACCTGTGTGTGTATGGGGGTCAACATGTGGTTTTTTTGGGGGCAGCCACTCCCAGGCTGTGCACGTGTTCATGGGGACAGAATCCTTTGTGTGTTGTGCACATGACCACTGTGATGTGCAACTGTTCAGTTCAGGGCATGTGGCATGGTCACATTTCCAGGTTGTGTATGTGTATGTCATGTCACATACACCCTGAGTCCCATGTGGGAAGGTATGTACGTCACAGGGTGACCCATTGCCACAATAGTGATGGCCCTCCACAGTCTGTGTGCATGTTGTGTTTCAGATGTCTCGGATTCAATGTGCACAATGGGAGACAGTCTCCACATCCACGTTGTTTGTGCATCTACTTTGATGTTGTGCGTCTGTGTGTCACAGACGTCCATGTCTGTCCTGCAGAGGCGACAGGGGTCACTACCTGTGGGAGTCATGGTTGTTTTGCTGACGTGTACATGATACGCCATGTCATGCCAATGTCCATGTGGCAATACAGGGTCCCTGGGAATCTACCTGTCAATGAGCTGTGATGCCTGTGGCACATCTGTCCTCACTTGTCACTGTGGTGTGTGTTTGGAAAGTGACAGCAGTACATGGGTACTATCACACAGCCTAATGATTTCCCATAGCACGACCTGGAACTTGTTGTCGACACATGTTGAACTGTGATGTTTGATGTTGGCCATGTAGGTGCCATATATGTCCATACAGAACGGCACACACATCAAGTACTTGTGTCTTGTAATGATGTATCATGTGATATTGAGTATGGTCAATGCCACATATGTGGGGTGACTGACAATCTTTCTTTGTTCACCTATGCACTGCAGGGCACCAGCTGTCCATAGACCATTCCCTGACCTTGCAACGATGGTTGAACGTGACTGCATCCGATGGTACCACTTCAACAGGCCGCTGATTGAGGAATTGACGGTGCGTTTGGCCCCACATTTGCAACCTGGCCGGACATACCCTACAGCGCTGACCCCCAAGGTGAAGGTGATGGCAGCCCTACATTTCTTTGCCACCGGTACCTTTCAACACACTGTGGCGTCTGCTGGTGGGATGTCACAGACCATGTTCAGCCGTGTGCTACGCGATATTTTGGAGGCAATGTTGAGATACCTGAACCAGTACATCTATTTCCCTAAACGTCAACAACTCACTGACGTCAAGAGTGACTTCTATGCCCTGGGGAGGATGCCACATGTAATTGGCTCCATTGATGGGACACATGTGGCTTTGGTACCACCACAGGCACATGAGCAGGCATACAGGAACCGTAAACATTACCATTCTATCAATGCTTTGGTGGTATGTCTTGCAGATATGACCATCTCACATGTGTGTGCACGTTTCCCCGGTTCTGCACACAATGCCTACGTGATGAGGAGTAGTCGCATCCCGAGGATGATGTCACAGATGCCGAACCAGCGTGCCTGGCTTGTCGGTGTGTACTGACTTTTTACCGTTGTGTGTGTTCTGCAATGTTGTATTCCACCCTCTTTACCCAACTCAGCTAATGTGCAATTGTCTGTATGTAGGTGACTCCGGATACCCCAACATGCCATGGTTGCTGACACCCCTCAGGAACCCTGTGACACCAGCACAGATGCGCTACAATGAGGCACATGGTCGGACCAGGAGAGTGATCGAGCGGACATTTGGTCTCCTGAAGAGCCGCTTTCGCTGCCTGGACAAGACAGGAGGGGCCCTCCCATATGCCCCTGCATAGATGTGCAAGATTTTCATCGTCTGCTGCATGCTACACAACCTGGCAGTGCGGAAGGAGTTGCCTCTCATCCTGGATGACGATGACCAACATCCGTCACCTGTGGAGGATCCTGGCCTGGGCCACGATGCCAGTGATGATGATGATGATGATGGTGATGTCCGCACACAGCTCAACACCAACTTCTTCAGCTGAATGTGAGTATCCAGAGGTGTCATGTCAATGATTTGAGTTTGCATGATATGTGTTGGTGGTGCTCTGTTGCTGTTTGAGTGTGGCCATGTGCTACTTGACTGGATGCGTGCAGCGATGTGTGCTTACAGGTAGTCTGTACTCCCCAACAGTGTTGACATGCTAACTTGGTTTTGTGTAGGTATCTTGTGACATGTATTGGGCATGAGTATTGCAGTTCTGTCCTGTTCTTCAGTGCTTTTGACTGTGTGTCATGTCTGTCCTTCACAGGGTGCTTTCAGAGTTGTTTGGTCCACTCGGATCCCCCGACACCATGGTTCAACTCCAGGGTGGAAGCAGTCGTTTCCCTACAGGTGACGTGCCCCACACCCCTGGACTTTCTTTCTTCTACAATTGTTGACTGTGTGGCCACTGCCACGTGGGATTACCTTGCATCTGTAGTGGAAACAACATGTTGCTAATGTGTAATAAATCTGTGCTTCACTTTGGGATGTGCGTTGTCTGTGGTCACACATCTGACTGACATTTGCTTACTGCACCTGTGGGCTAGTTAACACAGACTGTGAATAGGTGTGGTGTCTGTGCATTCCACTGTATTTCCTGGCAACATCAGTGTAGGCGATGAGTCAGATGGCCCTGGTGTGTATGTGTTGTGTTGCCCTAGTGGTGTGTCTCCCTCATATGTGTCACGTCTCCATGACTCACATGACGGTGTTGAACTTGCTGTAGCAGTTAGCATGCACAGTGTCATTTAGCAGACCATCATCTCCATGACAAAAACAACGTTGGAATCACAACAGAGGCAAGTATGGTGTATTAGTGAGTTTATTTACATACATGTGTGAGGATTGTGCACAGGATGGTGGGTGCTGTACATTGGGATTGGAATCCAAAGTTCCCAGATGAGTTGGAAGTGTTGGTAGCAGAAATGTCCTGAGTAAAGTCCACAGTCGTCTGATACATTGGTCCAACTTAAACTTCCCATGTTATGTGGGAGAGTTGGGTTGCATTCAACAGGGTGAACAGTTTGCACACAAAGGAGATTTTCCAGAACAGGTGTTGGGTTCCTGAGGGATGTGCATGGCCATCGGGCTCTCAGTTTTCCTTCCTCGGACGACCCCTCTTCTTTCTGGGGGGACCCTCACGTGCAGGCCGCTGCGGTGCAGAGGACTCTCCGCCAGAGTCATCCTCCCTCCCTGTGGCAGTTGCAGTTGTTGCGGCACCAGATGTTGTGGGTACACAGGGAGGTGTGGCCATGTTGGTGCTAATCTGGTGGAGGCATGTCAATATGTCCCTATGCACCGCTGTCAGTTGTTCCAATGTGTCCCACTTGGACTCCATGCCAGACATGTGTGACTCCACACAGGACATGTGTGTCTCCACACGGGACATGTGTGAGTCCAAGCGGGCATGATGGGCAGCCTGCTGCTGTTGAATGTCCTTGAGGATCCCCACTACCTGGCTGACCTCTCCGGTGCTATTCTGGTATGCATCAGCAATGCATACCAGTTGTGGGTCATCATACAGTCCAGACCCCTCTGCAAACAGCGACCTCTGCCTACCACCCCTCCCACCACCCCTGGCCACACGTGCAGGACCTGCGGTGGCACGCACAGGTGACCCTAGGCCCCCTTGGGGGTTGGTACTGGGGTTGTTGTCCATTGCTTCACGGTGGGCCAGGGTCCCTGTGCTGTTGTCATTGGTGGTTCTTGGTCTGTCCGTGTCGGCGGGGTGGTCTGTGTGTTGGCAGTTGTTGGAGGAGTGGGTGCAGGGGGTGCAGATGGTGGCCCTGCTGGGGCTGCATGATGACTCACACCGGAGGGGCCAGGTAGGTCTTCGCCATCCGAGGAGGGCAGAGGCTGTTCCACACCAGAGAGCTCAGGGTCCCCCGGAGCCTGGGACAGGGACTCCTCATCTGCTGCTGCTGTGTCCCCATCATCACCTGTTTTTGGAAGAGACACACAATGTATGTTATGTTTCTACAGGCATCAATGGTTCAAACACCTGACAGTTGTGACTGTACCTCTGGATGCGGGCCTGTACATTGCATTGTCCTAAGTTGTCACAGTCAGCGGTTGGTATTGGTGTAGCACATTGTCCTGCCAACATGAAGCATTTCAATGTGAATGTTGAGGTGTGTGCATGGCCAGCATTGGTGGTATTTGGTTGACATCCGGACCTCCTTCTCCCTCCAGCCCAGTCATCCCACCATGAAGCATGCCACCCTTGCAGTGGGTGCAGGTTGACTCTCAGGATGTCAGTCAGTGGTGTCCTGCTGTTGGTTGGTGCCCAGTTCCCAGCAGGGCCTTGTGCTCCCCACAACGGAGCACCATTGTCATACATCTTTGAAGTGGCTTTTCACTCCCTGTGAGGTGTGCATGCTTCAGTGTGAGCTTGCTGGGCCATGTGGGTGGGGGATGTTGAGCTGTGACTACCACTCCCATCATGCTATTGCCCACACTCCCCTTCCCAGCATGCCCATACTTCCTTCCTTTTGAGTGGACTTCACTGTGTGTGAGTGTGACAGCAATGGCAAGATGGCTGACAGTGGTGTCCTGTTGTTTGTTGGTGCCCAGTTCCCAGCAAGGCCTTGTGCTCCGCACAACAGAGCACCATTGTCAGACATCTTTGAAGTGGCTTTTCACTCCCTGTGAGGTGTGCATGCTTCAGCGTGAGCTTGCTGGGCCATGTGGGTGGGGGATGTTGAGCTGTGACTACCACTTCCATCATGCTATTGCCTACACCCCCCTTCCCAGCATGCACATACTTCCTTCCTTTTCAGTGGACTTCACTGTGTGTGAGTGTGACAGCAATGGCAAGATGGCTGACAGTGGTGTCCTGTTGTTTGTTGGTGCCCAGTTCCCAGCAGGGCCTTGTGCTCCCCACAACAGAGCACCATTGTCAGACATCTTTGAAGTGGCTTTTCACTCCCTGTGAGGTGTGCATGCTTCAGCGTGAGCTTGCTGGGCCATGTGGGTGGGGGATGTTGAGCTGTGACTACCACTTCCATCATGCTATTGCCTACACCCCCCTTCCCAGCATGCACATACTTCCTTCCTTTTGAGTGGACTTCACTGTGTGTGAGTGTGACAGCAATGGCAAAATGGCTGACAGTGGTGTCCTTTTTTTTTATTTGTGCCCAGTTCCCAGCAGGGCCTTGTGCTCCCCACAACAGAGCACCATTGTCAGACATCTTTGAAGTGGCTTTTCACTCGCTGTGAGGTGTGCATGCTTCAGTGTGCGCTTGCTGGGCCATGTGGGTGGGGGATGTTGAGCTGTGACTACCACTTCCATCATGCTATTGCCTACACCCCCCTTCCCAGCATGCACATACTTCCTTCCTTTTGAGTGGACTTCACTGTGTGTGAGTGTGACAGCAATGGCAAGATGGCTGACAGTGGTGTGCTGTTGTTTGTTGGTGCCCAATTCCCAGCAGGGCCTTGTGCTCCCCACAACAGAGCACCATTGTCAGGCATCTTTGAAGTGGCTTTTCACTCCCTGTGAGGTGTGCATGCTTCAGTGTGAGCTTGCTGGGCCATGTGGGTGGGGGATGTTGAGCTGTGACTACTACTCCCATCATTCTATTGCCCACAGCCCCCTTCCCAGCATGCCCATACTTCCTTCCTTTTGAGTGGACTTCACTGTGTGTGAGTGTGACAGCAATGGCAAGATGGCTGACAGTGGTGTCCTGTTGTTTGTTGGTGCCCAGTTCCCAGCAGGGCCTTGTTCTGCCCACAACAGAGCAACATTGTCAGACATCTTTGAAGTGGCTTTTCACTCCCTGTGAGGTGTGCATGCTTCAGTGTGAGCTTGCTGGGCCATGTGGGTAGGGGATGTTGAGCTGTGACTACCACTCCCTTCATGCTATTGCCCACACCCCCCTTCCCAGCATGCCCAAACTTCCTTCCTTTTGAGTGGACTTCACAGTGTGTGAGTGTGACAGCAATGGCAAGATGGCTGACAGTGGTGTCCTGTTGTTTGTTGGTGCCCAGTTCCCAGCAGGGCCTTGTGCTCCCCACAACAGAGCACCATTGTCAGACATCTTTGAAGTGGCTTTTCACTCCCTGTGAGGTGTGCATGCTTCAGTGTGAGCTTGCTGGGCCATGTGGGTGGGGGATGTTGAGATGTGACTACCACTCCCATCATGCTATTGCCTACACCCACCTTCCCAGCATGCCCATACTTCCTTCCTTTTGACTCTGCTTCCCTGTGGGGAAGTGTGCCTGTGCTGACAGGATGGCTGACAGTGTAGTCCTGGCGTTGGTTTAGCTACAAGTCCCAGAAGTGTCCCTGTGCTTCACACAGCATAACCCAGGGTGGTGTTTCTTTGTAGGATATTTAATTAGAGTGTGAGGCAATGCATTCTCCCAGGTGAGTTGTGTGGCGTTTGTGTTAAGGGTGTGTGTGGGAACAGCTGCTGTTAACTATGGTCAGTGCTGTCAGTCCTCCTTCCCACCCAGCCAGATATCCCACCATGGAACGTGCTTCCATTGCAGGGAGTGCAAGTTTGCTTTCAGGATGTCAGACAGTGGTGTCCTGCTGTTGGTTGGTGCACAGTTCCCAGCAGGGCCTTGTGCTCCCCACAGCAGTAGCCAGTGTCGGCCATCTTGTCAGTTCTTTTCCACTCCCTGTGATGTGAGCATGGTTCAGAGTGGTGTTGATGGGCCAATTGTGAGGGTGAGCAATATCTGTGACTACAACTCCCATCATGCTACTGGATTACACTGACTTCACCAGCATACACAGAATTCCTGCCTTTCAGTGAGCTTCCCTGTGAGGTGGTGTTCTAGTGGTGGCAAAATGTCTGACAGTGTTTGTTGGTTAGATTTGTGCCGCTGCCTTGCTCTATTTGTTGTTGGGTTTGTACATGTCATGACACAGTTACATATCACTATGGGATGGCAGGTATTGTGTTTGTCTAACTAACATACACATCTAGGGATGATTCTGTTTTGGTTACTGTGGCTTTGCTAACAGTGCATGGTTTCACTTTCCCCTTGACAGTGATGTGTGTTTATTGTCACACGATATTGGGTATATTGGTTGTGTACTCACCAGGCTCTGGGATGTTTGTTAGTCCATGTACGCTCTCTGGTGGTAGGATGGCCCGCACCTTCTCCTCCCAGGGCCTGAGGTATACTGGTTTGGCAGGAGGGCCACTGCCGGTGCGATGGCTCAAGGTGTAATCCTTCTTGAGTAGGGCCTTGACCCTCCTGCGCACGTCATACCACCTGTTCTGGATGTCTTCCTTTGTGCGCAAACATGGTGATTGTGCGTTCACCCTGTCGACGATCCTCTCCCACATCTTGGTTTTCTGCGACATGGGGGTCTGTTGGACCAATGTGCCAAACAGCTGTGGCTCTACTCTTAGGATTTTATCTACCAGCACTTCCAACTCACTGTCTTGGAACTTTGGATTCTTCTTTGGGGGCATGGTGATGGGTGGTGGTGGGGATTGATGTGTGTGTGTGTGTGTGCAAGTGAGGGTGGGTGAGTGTCAGTTTTGCTGGGTGTATGTGAGGGTGCTATTAGGGAAGTGCTAATGGTGTGTGGCTTGTGTGATGGATGAGTTGTGTGTGTGTCTGTGGTTGCTGTCTGATGGTGTTCTGTGCTTGCAGGTCAGTTGAATTTGCAAGGGATCATGGTAGGGATTTGTGGCCTTTATATGGGTGGAGTTGTGGGTGTGTATTTGTTCCATTTCCCACCCACCCCAGTATTTATTGACTTTGTCATTGCTTGTTTGGCCCTTTTTTTTGTATTTTTTCCTTTGTAGTTTTTAGACATGTAGGAGACGTTCTTCGGACCGAGTAGGACGCTGCAGTTGGCTCGTGCGAGCTTCTCCGAGTCTTTCAGGCTGTGTTTGTGCTGTGTTTTATGTGCTGCGTACGCGTCGGTCGCGGAGTATTGGTTTGCTTCGGCTCGGTTTTGTATGCGTGTCGGTCGTACGGCTTGGGCTCCGTGCGCCTCGGTTTGGTTTCCCACGCATTGTATCGTACTGCGCGGGTCGGAGTTCGCGGGTGCGTTTCTGTCGGGTTCATTCCTGGTTCGTGTCGGTCGGTTCGATTCGCGTGCTTTTCCGGCCAGATGGCTGATTTCCATGCGGTTCGCTCATTCGGCTTGCGTTCCGTAAGCGTCGGTCGTGATTCACATGCATTGATTCGTACTACGCGGTTCGGGCAGCGCCGGTACGTGTCGGTCGGACTAAATTCCCGTACTGAGTCGGTCGGTACGTTTTCCGGCCCGAATCGGAATCGGCCCCCAATTCGGAAAGGCTGTCCGAATCTGACATCCTAATCGCTCAGCTGGAAACGCGGTCCGTAGACCGCTACGATTTGGCTCCGAACGACTCGGTTACTCCCAATGCCTTTCAGAACCAAGTCAGACAGTTCGAATGCTTTCCAGCCATCGTAATCGGTCATTGGGAAACATTTCCGAGTCTGTGGGTGAGGCGGGTTCCGAATCGGATTCAACCGAATCTGATGCCGTTCAGAGCCTTTCCGGACAGCATTTTGATCGGGCCCTTAGTGTCCAACAGCTTGCCCAAGTTGGTTTGGATTGGAGTGGGGAATAGTAAATGTCAGCAGTTTAGTGTCCAACACGTTCCCTAATTTGGTTTAGATTGGAGAGGGAATAGTACATGTTACCCCTCTAGTGTCCAAATCGCTCCACAACTTGATTTAGATGGGAGTGGGAATAGTAAATGTCACCCCTTTAGTGGTCAACACCTTCCCCAAGTTGGTTTAGATTGGTGTTGGAATAGTTAATGTCACCCCTTTGGTGTCCAACACCCGTTTAGTATAAGATATTCCCCAAATTTAGTACAATAAAGAGATGTCACACATATTTTTTTTTACAATTTAAATTATTTGTGTAAGTTTCAATTTTTACAAATATATGTTTTAAGTAAAATTAAAAGCAATTATAAAGTGAAGTAAATCAAATATTTTTGTAGGTTTTTAATTGTAAAAAAACAGAAGTAAATAAGATTTTATATATATTTGTATAATGTACATTTTCGAATGTTACTTTTCATTTATTGCAATTTTGATTTTTTTACCTTTTTAAATACTTATTTTAATATTACTTTAACATATTATTTATTAGTATAGTTTTTATAATATTATGTAATTAATACTCCACAATGTTTTCAAAATTGTTTGATATGTCTAACATTTTTAGCTTTTTTAAATAAATTAGTTTTTAGATTATTTCAACATATTCTTTATTAGTAAATATTAAATAATTTTACATATTTTATACTATTATTTAATTTATAATTTGTAATAATTTTTTACAGTTTTTTTAACAATTATTAAACAATTTTACTATGTTTCCTATTTATGTCTATAGGACGATTGTCATTTTTTTTAGTTTCATTTGACGGCCATTTTATTTACCAATCCCATCTATTTTGTAGTCTACTGGTTTCAATTTGGGTGTATTTTATAGGAACCTAGTCGTGGTTTGGTGCTGCAGTTCACCAAAACAGGTAAGTCCTTTTTGAAGGATTTTTTCAGGGTTTTGAGACTGGGGGGATTTAGGGTGCATGTTTAAAACTTAGGGTCTTATTACAATGTCAGCCGGAGTTGCCTCCGACCAACACCGTCACAGTCTCGGGACCGACCGACCACCTAATTATGCTGCGACTGAACACTGTTTGGTCGCATACTCACTTTTCTATATGGGAGCTTGTGTCATGGTTGTAAACCGGCCGTAATAGAGGCTCCTTTAGAGAAATGGGTGTGTGTGTAAAACCTTGCACCCTCTGGCAGGCACCCCATGGTGTCTGCCACACAGTGCAGGGTTTTACAGGACCTCAAATAACAACCGTAGACCGCTGAGGCAAGAGGGCCCTGCTAGGGCCCCCCAAAGCAGTTTTCCGACAGCCTTTCCGTGTCACAAAGGCCGGCATGGGAAGGCTATGGGAAACCGACATCGTAATCCCGATAGCGGAAATGCCGTCCATAGGGGATTGCGGTGCGCTGCGGTTCCGACCGGCTGGAAGACTCCAAGAACAACCGGTCAGAATTGAGTCGGAATAACCGGCCATTTACGTTCCGACTGCTGACATCGTAATCGGGCGGTTGGACCACAAACTGACCGTGTTGGTCAGAAAGCCTCCGACCACGGTCGGAAAGCTTCCGTCTAGCGGTAGGAGGCTTTCCGACCAACATCGTAATCGGCCCCTAAGTATAGTGTTGTTTGTGAGTTTGTGGTATATTTTTAAATGTGGTTTTGGTAGTGTTTTGCACTATTTGGTCGATTTGTCTTTTTGGAAATTGTTATATTAATGTATGAATCTGTTATGTTAAATTATGTGATGCTGTTCATGTTTTGATGATTAAATGTTTTGTATGTGTATATATGTGGGACTGTGATGTATTGTGTGGGTGGGTGTTTAACATTTCTTTGACAGGTTTTTGTCTACGAGCGATTTCAATAAAAGTGTGGAGTGTACACCTTTTTTTTTAAAAAGAAAATCAGTTTTGGTTTATTATAAGCCAATGTTTTTTACGTAGAAGTCCTTTCTTTTCAAGTTGCTTGGAGAGGTTCTTTTTTAAATCACTTTTTCCTTTTTTTTGTAACCTACAGATTTTGGATTGCTTGAAAGGAATTCGATTGGATTGTTAATATTTTTGCATTTTTGGGGTTTTTGGATTCATTGTATTCATCTTTTTGTGGATTACTATTTCTTGTTACGTGGAGATGGAGAAAGATCTGCAGGAACAAAACAGGAAGTTTTAATTTTGACTTTTGTTCTGTGTGGGATATGTGATATTACAATGTTTATTTTATGTTTATGTTAATATTATGTGTAGTTGTTTTGATTATGAGTTGCAATTATTTAATGTGAGGTATTGTGTTTGGTTTTAGGTTGGTCGGTTATTGTTACTTTAAAATATATATATATATATATATATATATATATATATATATATATATATATATATATATATATATATATATATATATATATATATATTCACTGAAAAAACCACAGGTTTTAGGGACGTTATAGTTAGTTGGACATTTCACTCGTACAAAACCAGAGAAATTCGGCCGTTATAGTTAGTTCAGCTAACTATAACTCTCGCCCCCGCAATGCACTGCTGATGACGTCACATATTACATCATTCATGACATTGTCAGTGACATCACTGATGACATCACTGATGACATCTCAAATGACATCACTGATGACATCACTGATGACATCATCCAGTGACTGTGTGTTTCTGTAAAGTTTAAATATGTTTTGTATATATATATATGCCAAGGTGTATTAAAGAATGAGTGGGTGTATAAGTGTCTGAACGGATGATTTAGTAGGTGCGTGACTGACTGTATAAGTGAGTGATTAAACGTGTTTTACTGAATGCATGGGTTACTGACTAAACTGTGTAAATGTCTGTATCAGTCTGTCAGTTGGTGTGTAAGCGGTTGCATGGGTTGGTGAGTAGCTAAATGAGTGTCTATATGGGTTATTCATTGGTTGTCTGAGTATCTGTATGGGTGCCTGAGTGTCTGTGTGGGTGGGTGGGGGGTGTGTGACTTTGTGCATAGATGTGTGAGTGGGTGATTCACTGGGTGTTTGGGTTCAAGAGTATATCTGTGAAGGGCTGTATGGGTGGGTGAGTGTATGTATGGGTGTGTTGGTGAGTGTTTAGATGTATCAGTGGTACATGTGTGAGTAACCACATATGTGAAAGGCAGTATATGTGAGTGTTGGAGTATATAAATGACTATATGTGAGAGTGAGTGATTGTGAGAGTGGCTGTATGGATGAGTGTGTGCTTGTATTAGTTATTGTATAAGAGTGTAAGTATGTGTTAGTATATGTTTGAATAAGTGAGGTGGTGTGTGTATAACTGTATAAGTGAGTAAATGGGAGTGTGATCGATTCTTTGCATGACTGGCTAGGTGTGTGAGTAACTCTATGGATGAGTGGCGGTGTGTGAGTGTCTGTATAGGTGTATGAGTGCATATCATAGTGCCGTATTGATGGTTGACTGCATGTATGAGTGACTGTATGGGTGAATGAGTGGATGTGTGTGTAGACCTATGAATCAGTGAGTGGGTATGTAGTAACTGGTATTGGTATGTCTATGGTTTTGAAAATGATAGTCTGTATTTTAGAGTGGGTGTATCAAAGGTTATATAAGAGTATGTGGAGGTGCATCAGATTATCATGTGGATTATGTCATCAGTGATGTCATCAGTGATGTCATTTGAGATGTCATCAGTGATGTCATTTGAGATGTCAGCAGTGATGTCAGCAGTGATGTCACTGACCATGTCATGAATGATGTAATATGTGACGTCATCAGCAGTGCATTGCGGGGGCGTGAGTTATAGTTAGCTGAACTAACTATAACGGCAAATTTCTCTGGTTTTGTACGAGTGAAATGTCCAACTAGATTGTATGATTGAACCATGAATGCGTTTATCACGCATTCTGGAACCACGAAGTCTAAACAACGAAATTCTTAAGCACGAATATGCCTTTACCACGCATGCCTTTACAACGAATCGTGTTGTTAAGGCATTTTTGGTAAATACATATTTGCAATTAAGAATTTAATCCCTGACCCCTGCACCTGGCCTGAGTTCCTAAAGTACCCCACTCCCCATCCCTAGTCACTTTTTCACCTCCGCCCTCCCCATATCCCTAAAAACTACCCCTATTCTCTAAAAATGACCCTCCCCCGCCCTGAACCCTAAAACGGCCCCCATTCCCTGAAAACTAAACTACCCCTAAGCCGTAAAATCGACCCTGCCCCCTAAGTACTAAGTTCTATCACGATCCCTACCCCCCGCCCTGAACCCTAAAACGTCAACCCCGTGCCCTGAATACTATCCCGAACCCCCCAATCCCTGAATACTACCCAAACCCGCCCTCGGCCCTCAAAACACCCCGAGCCACCCCCAACCCAGAAAACAACCTCCAACCCACAATCAGCCAAAAAACAACCCCCGACCCGTCCCAGCCTAACTTTAAATAACCCCGACCCACCCCCAGCCCAGAAAACTACCCCGACTCACCCTAAGCCCACAAATCAACCCCGACCCACCCCCCAACCCCACTTACCTCACAACGATCTCTTTCCTGCTTCCGTCCGTGCCGCAAGTCCTACAGCGCATATGCCTTAACCACGCACATGCGTGGTTAAGACATATGCGCGGTAGGGCTTGCGTAGTTCAGCCTTCGTTGTTAAGGCTGATCGTTGTTCAGCCTTCGTGATTAAGGCTGTTTCCCGTCCAACTAACTATAACGTCCCTGGAACCTGTGGTTTTTTCAGTGAATTTCAGAGGTTTTTTAAATGCTAATTTCAAACTATAACGTCCCTGAAACCTGTGGTTTTTTCTGTGAATTTCAAAGGTTTTTTAAATGCTAATTTCTAACTATGCCTACAGAGGTAGGACATGTGCAGAAAGAGGAAGAAAGGCGCAGAAAGAAGCAAGAGAAATGCAGAAAGAGGCAACAGAAGTCCAGAAAGACGAAGAAAGGTGCAGAAAGAAGCAAGAGATGTGCACAAAGAACCAACAGAGGAGCAGAAAGAGGCCTTGTTGCAAAGTCATCCTGTGCCCCCAACTTTTTGCTGACGGGTACTGGTGGTAACTGACTCTGACTAACCAGGCCCGGAGCCAGTGCTATCCTGAAAAACACTTAGAATACAGTGAAAACACCTACATACACTAGGGTACACTATGGGTTGGGGTCCCCCTGTGATTGGCATGACCTCCCCTGTAAGGCCCTAGTATATAATAGGGCAGGGGGATTAAAACTACCTCTAAGTCAGAGGTACAGAAAGATGCTTCTTTAAGTAGTAGTCACGTTTGCAGAGTGGTGGAGAAAGGGTGCTGGGCCTCCGACCAGCGCTCATAAATTCCGCTGCGTAGGACTTACAGGAAGTACCAGGAGGGCTTCTTGGCCCCAAAGTCCCTCAGGAGAAAATTGGACTTCATCCCCCATCCCGTAGTCTGCAAGGAGGCGCATTTGCAGAGTGGTGGAGAAAAAGTGGCATGGCCTCCGAAGACGTTTTAGCAATCCCACTGTGTGGGACTTACTGACGGTAACAAGAGGGGCAGTTGGCCCCCAAGGACATCCCTGGGGGCCAACTACCCCTCCTATTACCTCCAGTAAGTCCTACACAGCAGGATAGCTAAGTTCTTATAGCAGGCCATGGCCCCTTTGCCCACCACTGTGCAAACGCGCTCCCTGGCGCGCTCTTGGATGGGGATTGAAGTCCCCTTCGCTGCTGGGGGTCCTTTAGGGGCCAACTAGCCTACCTCTTACCTCCAGTAAGCCCCACACAGTGGGATTGCTGAGAGGTGGACACAGGCCACGCCCCCTTTCTCCACCACTCTGCAGACGTACCTCCTGGCGCGTTCTGGGTTGGGGGATTAAGTCCCCTTGAATCCTGAGGGTCCCTGGGGGCCAAATAGCCCACCAGGTATCTCCAGTAAGCGCCACAGAGATGCATTGCAGAGAGGTGGTCCGAGGCCATGCCCCTTTTTACACCACTCTGCAAACGCGGCTCCTGGCGCACTGCTGCTCGGAGGATGAAGTCCACTTGTGTCCGAAGGTCCTCAGGACACAAGAGGACCTCATCGCCCCACCAGCAGTGCGCCAAGAGGCGCGTTTGCAGAGTGGTGTAAAAAGGGGCGTGGCCTCAGACCACCTCTCTGCAACGCAGCTCTGTGGCGCATACTGGAGGTACCTGGTGGGCTAGTTGGCCCCCAGGGACCCTCAGTATTCAAGGGGAATTAATTCCCCAACTTACAACGTGCCAGGGGGCGCGTTTGCAGAGTGGTGCAGGGAGGGGGCGGGGCCTCCGGCGAGATGCTGGCTTTTTTTTTTTTTTTTGAAGGGGGCTGTGTGGCCCCCCTTCTTTTACCATTTTTGGGGCCCTGGGGACCCCATCACCCAAGGCCTAACCCCTTTTTATTAAAAAGGAAAAAAAACAGGAAGGGGGCCGCGTGGCCCCCCTCCCGAGGCCAATTTCGGCCCCAGGGACCCCATCCCCCGGGGCATGGCCAGTCTTTTTTTTTCTAAATGTATTTAATTCTTTGGAGGGGGGCCGCATGGCCCCACTCCTCAGGCCAATTATGGCCCCGGGGACCCCATCCCCTGGCGCCAGCCTTTCGTTTTTTTTTTTTTTAAATTAATTTTTTTATTGCGGGGTTTTATGTATACTTCATTTTCTTGATTATTGCCAATGTTTCAGGTATGTAGTGCTCGCAAATTATTGATCTGTGACCTAGAGTATAAACATTATTATTCATTATTGCATCTATGTGCTCGGATTTGCGTGAATTACTAGAATTTTTTTACCATGTCTATTAGAAGGCCAAAGGTCACCGTAACGCGAACAATGCCGGTATTCATTGCCACTCACAAAATGGTAATTATTTTGTGATCGCGCCAGCTTTTGCATATAATTTTCTATGAATTCCTGGAATAATATTTACAAGGCTCTCCATTCTAATCGACATATGCTCCTTGATGGTATTGTGATTATCGCTAACATTACATACTGTAGTATGTTTTCTACTTCCATCATGACATATTTATTGGCACCGCTGGCGGTTGTATAGTAACTTGACACAGGCCGTTCCGGCCGAAACGTGTTGTTTTTGCTCAATAAATCACCTGTGGATTGAATTGGTGTGCCGCCTCCTTTCCGATTGGAATTTGGACTGTTTTTGAAAGATATTCTGTGGTTTCTGCCGCCACGGCTGGCACCGACGATAAATGGGCAGGCAGACGGCGTAACAGGCAGAATTTCTGGATTTGCATTAAAAAAACACCGTCCCAGCCGCTCTAGCATGGACATTTCCTGTTTGAAATCTGCAGATTTTCTTCCTGACTGAGCGGTGAGTGAGAGGTGCGGGGACCCGGGGGGTATCAGATTGCATAGGTCAGAGGGCTCTGTGTGTCGGATTTTCCCCAGGGTTTCTCCTATCCCTCACTCTCTACTTCAGTTCACCAGATAATAATAATTTTTCAACTGGAGCTCTGTCACATGGCAGTAATTATCAAACTGCCGAGTCTCTTCATACTGCGGGTATCCATCTGAGCATTGGATATGAATGCATGGGAAACTGAGAGGCAAGCAGTCGCACTCTCTCTCTTCAATGAAAATGCCAGCAGCTACTGGACCAGCAATAGGCGGTGGTGACTTAACACTGAAGCAAAACTTAAATCTCCTTGAGAAACTTACCAAGCGTGAACTAAACAAGTGGTGGGAGGTCACTTCACTTACAAACTATATCGAGGTTGGCCGGGTTCCGAGGGGACTACGGATTTCAATCATACCAACCTACGAGAATCCTAATCCCGAACTTTTAACAGAATGGGCACTGTATATGGCTAAGACATGCAAAGGGATGTTAGAAATCCTAGTGAAATATGCGAAGATTGATTTGGATAAAACCAGAGAGGAATTGACCACTGTTCGATCACAATTGGATGCCCATAAGGAAGATAAATTGGTCATTGAGTTCTTGAAATCTTTGGAGAGGCGTCTGAAGACGTATGAAGATGCAATAAAACCAGGACCTCACCATGAAGTCCTAGATCGGGTCAGTAATTTCCACCTGTTTCTTCCATCTGAGGAAAATAAAAAAGATCCGAAGATTACTCACCCAGGAAGCTCTGATTCAGGTGACTCTTGCCATGGTTATGTCCCATATTGACTATGCCAATTCACTGTACTTTGGCATCCCCTTATACCTATCAAAACATCTGCAGCTGGTACAGAACCAAGCCGCGCGCTTGATTTTCCATCAACCCAGGAACCACCATGTCACTCCGCTCCTGAGGAAGCTACATTGGCTCCCGATTACTCAACGTTGCGCCTTCAAGGTTTGTTGTCTTATTTTTAAATCCCTAAATGGAAGAAGTTCTAAATTTCTGAACAGCCTGATTAAAAGGCATGCACCTACATGCAATCTGCGCTCGGCCCACAAGCAATTCCTGTCCACTCCCTCATTTAAATTGAAGCGTGTAGGCGGTGCGAGGTTTGCTATCCTAGCCCCTAAACTTTGGAACTCCCTTCCTTCTGAAATTCTCTTTTGCACCGATCTCCTAGGTTTTAGGAGACTCCTTAAAACCTGGCTGTTTCGACAGTCTTATGAGTAATCCCTTAGGGCACAGGTATCTATCAGAGTAGCGCCATGAAACCATCCCGGTGTACGTGCGCTATATAAATGTTTTTTAACATAACATAACAAATAAAAATAAAAAAACAATGAAAATTTTTACGGGACAAAAGAGACTATGCAGAGGGAAGAATTTTAACCTATGCCAAACGTTTTGACTGGGCTCAACGTGATCGCCAATTTCTTAATCAACAAAGACAACGTGACGAGACCTCCACAGATTCTAGCTCAGATGTGAGCTCAGACCCTGAAAGATCTACACCAGCTGCCCCTTTAGGACTGCGTCCCTTGAGCTTCCTACACGAGTTCCAATTACTGAAACAGCAGAAAGAACAGAACGCATATGCACCGCAAAAAGAAGAAGCGGTAGGAAGGGGACGGGGAAGACCAAGAGGAAGGGGCGCAAACAAAAAGAAAAACAAAGATTGAACAGGAGAGGGGGGCGCAATAAATTCTGGCATAGAAACGTATCCAGCTGTGACACTATGGACAAATCCATCATTAATCTCTCTCTACGCTGTTTGTCCTCGGAAGAAGAATCTTTACTTAAAGTGGGGCTATCATTCTGCCCCACAACCGATTGGAACTACGTGGATACCAGAATTGATCTTTTTATCTATGTGAGAAAACTTAAACTAATGAAATTACATCAAATGTCAAAAAAACAAGAACGGTATAATCACACTGATATTTCACAGCAAGCTGCAAGTTCATCAACGATTTTCACACTTGACGACGTAAATTCCATCCTGGATATCCATGAACTGGAGAGTAATTTAGAAGCAACAACGAGTAATGATGTGGGAAATACTTTGAACAATTTGGGATTTGCTGTTGACTCCTCCTGTAGTTGTGGCTTGAAGATCAAATCACGTTTTAATCCAAATGTCCCACATGACAACATTGAGGCATTTCATTCGGTAATGATTCAGGAACTGGTACGCCTAAGGTGTCATCAAAATTACCGACAATCTTACGAGGAATCAACGAAATGCCTTGAGCAATCTTTTACAAGATTCCTCTATACTAATAAAACCCTCAGACAAGGGGGGAACGTTGTCTTATTGAATGCAACTGAGTATAAAGCGGAGGCCATGAGACAACTCAGTGACTCAAGTTGCTACTAAAACATAACATGGGAAATGTATGAGAACACCATTACCAGATATCATGAAATGTTAAACAACTGGTAGAATGAAGGTCTACTTGATGACAATGAACTCAAATTCTTAACGATAATCCCCGTGTTCCCTGTTTATACCTTTTGCCAAAGGTGCATAAACATGCGACTAAACCACCGGGGAGACCAATTGTCTCCTCCAATGGGGGTCTTCTCGAAAACACTTCCATTTTTTTGGATCATTTTTTGGCGCCCTATGTCAAGGATCTTAGATCGTACTGCCAAGACAGTACTGATTTCTTGAAAAGAATTCATGACATCAAATGGGAAAAAGACTTCCTACTCATAACATTGGACGTTTGTTCACTCTATACCTGTATTAATCAGGATAAAGGAGTAGATGCATGTTTATATTATCTGCAGAGAAGGTCAATTGACCTATATGATCATACGATAATGCTGAAACTGATGATGTCATGCTGCCTAAAAGAAAATATTTTTCTGTTTGACAAGATGTTATATCATCAAAAGTCAGGCACTGCCATGGGCACCTGCTTTGCCCCCAGCCTGGCGAACTTGTTCCTGGGCTGGTGGGAGGAGCAGGTGGTATGGACGGATGCCAACGAAGATTTCACGAATCATATACCACTATGGCTGAGGTATATCGACGACCTCTTTATTATTTGGGATGGTGATAAAGAACAAGCCCTGAGGTTCATCGAGTCTCTTTCATATAACAATTTAAATCTCAGCTTTACACACAAAATCAGCCAAACACAATGTGATTTTCTTGACATATGTGTTACAGTACAGTATAACAAACTGATAGCTAATCTATTTAGAAAAGAAACTGCGGGAAATAGTACTCTACACGCACGCAGTCATCACCCCACTTCTCTCCTAAATAGTATTCCCTATGGCGAACTACTGCGGGCTCGCAGGAATTGTAGTACCGATTGTGGATATAGAAAAGAATGTGACACTATGTTAAAAAGGTTTAAAGGAAGAGGCTATTCGGACAAAATTTTGTCTCAAGCCACAACTAAATTGAAAGATGTAAAACACAAAGATGTCCTGTTTAATAAAGACAAATCATCCTCAGACAAGTGTCTAACCAATGTACCTAGGATGATTACTACTTACAAGGACCGATCAAGTAAACTCAAATCTGTCATGAGAAAGCATTGGGGCCTCATTCAGGTGGACCCCATTATTGGAAGGTGTATTGGCAATCCTCCCACTATAACCTATAAAAGACCTAGTTTGCTTCGGGATAAATTGGTCAAACGCTACTACCAAACTGAATCTACCACTACCTGGTTACAATTGAGCAAAGAATTCCATAAATGTCATGCCTGTAAGACATGCAGGAATAGTGAAAATTGTAAAACCTATAGAACATTCAGTGGTAAAGAAAAAACTATCTCTAAATTCATCACTTGTACCACCGATCATGTTGTCGATGCGTTGGAGTGTCCATGTGGTCTCCGCTATATAGGGAGTACCAAATTGCCGGTAAAAAAACGGATACTCGAACATCAGTGGGCAATAACTAATCTGGATTTTAATTATCCTGTAGCCAGACATTTTTATAATTTCCATGACAGCAACAATAAATTGCTTAAATATGTAAGGCTGGACAGGGTTTTCAAACACATTAGAGGCGGTGATAGGGAAAAACAGCTGTAGATTCTTGAGTCCTGGTATATCATCGACTTAAATACCAGAATGCCCTTTGGTCTGAATAGAGAGGAGGAACTGGCAACACATATAGGGGTGTAGTTCCCCTAAGTATCCTCATGCTTCCACTACTTGATTTTAACCATTTTCTTTTAGATGTTTCTTTCTATCTTCATTGATATCTTTCATGAACAGTATAGGGTGCACTAGCTTTATTTTTATTTTTATTTTATTTTTCTTCATTTTACCTCATCAAGGTCTGACCCTGCTAGATAGTCCTTACCTAGATAGGTACATGGGCACTATATATATATATATATATATATATATATATATATATATATATATATATATATATATATATATATATATATATATATATATATATATATATATATATATATATATATAAAAATAAGAAAAATTATAAAAATAAATAAATAATATTTTAAAAATTAAATAATAGATATATTTAAAAAAATAACTTCGTTTAAACTAGAAAATATTTACAAACAAAAACATTAAAACATAAATGTATTTATTTTATTTCCTACCCTATAACACCACACCAATAACAACACACTTCAACATTTTAAATTAAATTTACTTCCAGAATTAACATAATTAATAATCACTTCAAAAAATAAACTATAAAATAATAAAACACAATTAAAACTTATTTTTAAATTAAAAACTATTACTATTAACAACTAATTATAAAGTAATTAAAATCTATTTAATACCCACCCTTTAACCCTTTAAAAGTAAAAACAACACACACAAAAATAAACAATTGCCCTAAATAAATATCAAATAATTAACATTAATTAACAACTATATATTAATTAATTAAACACAAGTTACTTCCCGTCCATTACCCCTATAAACACCACAACACACACCTAAAATTAATTACACAATTGCCATAATAAAGATTTAATTCATTTAATTAATATCAATTAACAAATAATTATTAATAAAAAGTAAATAAACGACTTAACACCCTTTACCCCTATAAACCCCAAAACACACACCTAAAATTAATTACACAATTACCATAATTAATTACCAATTAATGAATTATAATTCATTAACAACCAACTATTAATTCATTAATGAAAAATGAATTACTTCCTACCCTTTACCCTATAAACACCAAAACACACACCTAAATTTAATTACACAATTAACATATTTAATTACCAATTAATTAATTAAAATGAATTAACAACCAATTATTAATTCATCAATTGAAAATAAAATACTTCCCACCCTTTGCACCTAGAAACACCAAAATACACACCTAAAATTAATTACACGATTACCATAATTAATTTCAAATTAAATAATTATTATTAATTAACAACAAATTATTAATTAATTAATAATAAATTACTTTACACATTTAACACTATAACATCTCAATTAAAAAATATTAATAAATAAAAAATAATCAATCAATTTAAAATAATTAAATTACTTCCCTCCCTATTCCCCTATAAACCCACAACCCGCTACGGAACAAAAAACGCAAAATTCAAATAAAAAAATTAATAACTATAAAAATGTAACACATATATTAAAAATACAAAAAATTCTTATACAAAAAAACATACATCATATACATTTAAAACATGTACTAAAATACACAACACTAATTAAAAAATCTATATTTTTAACAACTGTATTTTTGCAAACGATATTGAACACTTAGGGGCTCATTACGATCGCGGTAAATCCGCCACCGGCAGCCTGCCGGTGGCGGATTCACCGCCAAATTGCGGCCATTCTCCGCCTGCCAAATTATGATGGCAGGCGGTTTTCTGGCGGACGGGAATTCCGTCTGCCACAGGTCCGCCACAGGCAATCGTTCAGATTGCCTGGCGGACCCGCAAAGCATACCTAGAATGGTGGCGGTGCCTAACAGGCACCGTCCACCATATTTGGATGCTTCATCTCTGCAAGCCTAGAATGGCGGTTCACCCGCCATTCAAAGGCTGGCGGATATTGACTTTGGGGGCCCGTTGCGGGCCCCCCTTCAGCAGGGGCACTTCCCTACTGCACTTGGGGGGCACCTATGGTGCCCCCCTACATTTCCCTGCACTATGTGCAGGCACCGCATGGTGCCTGCCACGTAGTGCAGGAAATGCAAACCCCAGCATTTCTACCATTGCGGCGGGTGCTGCAGCCTGCAGCACCCGCCGCAATGGTAAAAATGCCTAATGCGACCGCCACCGTGGCGGTCGCATTGTGATTCCATGGGTGGGACCGCCGCCATTTAGGCAGACGGTCCCAATTCCCGTAACGATGGCGGACGGACTCAGGTCCGTCCACCATCGTAATGAGCCCCTTAATTCGATATTCTTGACCACAATATTCTTGCTGTCGATATTTCTGAACCACGATCTTTCTGACTCGATATTTGTGCAACTCAATATTTTAAACTCGATATTCTGTCTGCACACCAGGACCTGGCACACAGATTAAATATTGCGCTTCTACAGCCACATGGCTTGCTCTCCTTGCTGTACAGTGAGAGACTCCCATGCTCTCTAACTCCGGTAACCAAGGTCCCACTTAGTTGTTGGCACTCAGTGATTCATTGTTTGCGATGCCATGGTACACCTTGTGGCATGGGACATTGCTGGCCGAAACTGCAAGGCTGGACGGATTCCGTTTATGGGACCTTATCGGCATCTCAACTCTGAGAGATGTCTGGAGGGAAGGTCATATGCGCTTCTTCCAGGAGCTGGCAGATGACTTCTGGCTTCATCCTGCCTAATTTTATCGCTACCTGCAGCTGTTACATGCCTTAGAGTGCTATGAAGATAATCGCACTGCACTCCCTGCATTTAATCCACCTGAATGCAAGTTGGTGACCGATGCACTGGGCAGGGGTGGGATATCTCGGCTCTACAAATACCTGGTTACAATGCATATGAACCCCTGGAGGCACTGAGGTTCAGGTGGGAGAAAGACATCAGGACTCTAAATGATGATGACTGGGTTGAGGCAGTGATGGCCCGAGGACGCTGATGATAACGATGCGACTACACCTTATACAATTTAAATACTTCCATAGAATTTGCTACACCCCTGAATGCCTCTGGCTCATGACCCGTTGTGCCTGTGCTGCGGCTCCCCAAGTGTACTTTTTATCATACTATCCAGACATGTCCAGGGGCGCAGGCGTACTGGGCATCAGTCAATAGACACATAAGGTAGGTGGTTGGAATCTAACTGGAACTAGATCCTTAAAACATGCCACTGGAAATAACGGAATCAGTAGGGAACTCTAGGGCCACTTGGTCACTTCTTGCAACAGCATACATGGTGGCCAAGAGGGATCTTTCTAGAAACTGAAGGGACGAGCAGGCCCCATTCCTGTAAGAGTGGTTCTACGGCATGGACTCATGTGAGTTCTGCCTAGTGTGGATTGGAAGGCATTGTGCCATCCTTCCACTGTGTTGTTTGTTTTGGCTTCCTGTGCCAGGGTGCAGTCATAGGCATTCCACCGTGGTATCTGGAATTTGGCTTGGCATCTGTGTCCTGACGAATGCAGTCTGCCAACCTAGGTATCTTTGAAATAGTCCATTAGGGAACTAAGGGCCTGATTATGATGCGGACAGACTACAGTCCGTCCGCCATCGTCTCGGAATGGGGACCAGCCACCTACGAGGTGGCCTACCCACATACCTTATTACGATGCGACCGCCACCACAGCGGTCGCATTCCCTATATTCTGTATTGCGGCAGGGATGCGGTCAGTTGCCCCAGCCGCAATACAAAAAATAGGATGTTGACATATCCCTGCACTACGCAGCAGGCACCATGTGGTGGCTGCCACACGGTACAGGGATATGCAGGGGGGCACCATTGGTGCCCCCCAGGGCCCATATCCCGGGCCCAGGGGGTAAGAAGGGACAGCTTTGGGCCCACAAATCCATTTTCGCCAGCCGTTTCGCAGTGGGTTTACCGCAGCAGAACGACCGGCGGAAAGGGATATTGTAATCCCTACGGCAGTGCCTGACAACCACCGCCGCCATTCAGGGACTACAGGGAGGTCCGACGGGCAGTCAGATAACATCCCCCCGTTGGGACCATGGCGGTCAGTCTTTCCGACCACCACACGTCCGCCCGCCATTGTAATCTGGTGGGCGAACATCTCTTTTACGATGGCGGAGGGAGCACCACTGACAGCCTGTCGGTGGAGGCCCCTCCCCCCTCGTAATGAGGCCCTAAGTTTGTCTTCAATTTGTTGGTAGAAAGGACTTTCTATTAGTAAGTTATAGTAGTTGGCTACCTCTGTAACAGGGATGTAGGCTAGGGCTGTCATTTTTTGGATTTCAAAGGCGAATTGGCTGTTAGTGGAGTATTCTACACTTTGGGCCTAATTACAAGTTTAGCAGTGCGGGAGCGGACCACCATGCCTGCGGCCCACCACAGCGCCGACAAACTCGTAGTTGGGCCTCCTGTCAGATTATGGGGCATATTCTCAAGGAGCCATCGCCGATTTATCGGCACTTTAGCACCGCAAAAGTGGCGATAGACTTAACGCCCCATTCACAAGCTGGTGCAAACTGCCGACATTGCCAGTTTTCCCGCGATAGCTGCCGCAAAACACATCGCCACGGATGAGAGTGACAACTAACGCTAATGATATGCAGAGTAGGCGTTACCGTGCAAAAAAACACGAAAACACCACTTCGCGATATTCTCAACGACCAGCCAGATCGGCGATGCGATCCGAAAACAGGCGATAATGCGCGTTAGCAGCAGGGATTCAACACCTGCCTCTTACTGGTGATAAGCAGGACGACAACCTGCAGTATGAAAGGGAGCACAGCATAGAGCCACATCTGAAGACCAACAGATGCCATGGAGACAATGATCATGCAGCCTGGAGACCCAAGAGGGCCACAACACCCACAGCAAACACCCCCCAGACCCTCCCCTCCAGGTCATGAAGTCCAGTAGTCAACGGTAGTGGAAAAACAGAACTTTATTACAAATACATAAACAACAAGACGAAAAGCACAGCCAACGCGTTCCATTCCCAATGGGGAACTTCACCAGGGCAACTTGTGGATCCAATAAACTGCAATTGCTGGGGGAACTCCCCAATACCATTCCATATCCCGAAATCAGTAGTCAGAAACCTGTTGGAGAAATGGTGAAAATGGTCAAGCGTCCTCATAGTCACAAACATAATCTGGTACAGTGTATTGCACTTGGTCAAACCGGAATGCATACAGGTATGATGAATCCTGCACAAAAAGACCGTAACAGAAGTATGTGTGGGCGTAACCTTCGTAGGAAAGTAAAGGAAGGTGACGACCACACGTACTCCTGTTACGGGCTTATCATGCAGGATTCATCATACCTGTAAACATCACAGTATGTACCATCTTGATACCCCTGCACCTTCACTTCCCCCACGTTGTGCATGAACAGCTGGAGACCATGCAAGGGAATCACGCCATGGCTGCCATACCGCACGTGTCGGGGACAATTGACTGTACAGATGTACCACTTGTGCCCCTGCCGACCCTGCACACAATTACCGCTACAGAAAGCACGCACATTCCATCAATGTGCTGGCAATAGTGGACCACCGGGGACAGTTCACCAATGTCATCGCCAACTTCACAGGCAGTGTGCATGATACATACATCTTCCGACAGTCCATCATCAACCAGCGCTTCCAGGATGGCACCCATGGCAATGCACTGCTCATTGGTAAGTACTAACTGACCACACCACACAACTCAACTCCACAATCACACAACTCACAACTGTGGGAGAGCACACGTAACAAAATCACATACAACATGCCAACCAACATGCCCAACTACCGGGCACGACAACACAAGTAACCGTGGTAACAGGGGCCAGACATGTAGACAAACCATCCACAAAGGCAGAGCCCCTCTGCCACACAATTGCAGAATGTGGGGAGAGGTGGAAACCAAGTATGTGCAAAGGAGGCAAGTGACCCAGCACAAAGAAAGGACACAATGCCAAGTGTTGCGGAGATGTGCTGGACAGACTGCAGTATGCAGAGCACAGACATGTCCATGTGGACATCTACTGCTGGTGTTTGCAGTGTAGTGGACAGTGGACGCAAACAGGTTACCCCAGGCAGTGTGGAAGCCCTTGGACATGTAGCCATGTGGTCCCCCCCTGTAAGCCTGAGCGGAGCGGCCTTGGCCGGCGTATGTCCCAAATGAATACCCCGGGCCCTGGGCGTGGTCCAGGTCCGGGATGGCCACCACAGTAACTACTGCGTGTGTCTCTGTGTCCGCCATATCGTGACCATAGGCCTACACACACGTGCCCGACCACAATCAACGGCCGCATTCACACTGGAGACGAGGTGACTACGTCCCAAGCCAACCCGCGCACATCTCGTCAGCGCATGCAGGGCCGTGTCTGCCAGGGCGGCGCCCCCCACCCAGCCACGAGGCCGCCACCATGACAGGTGGTGCCTGTGCGATCCTGTGCGCCTGCTGCACCCCAGCCCTGGTCCCCAGACCGGTCTGCCGCCCAGCGATGACTGCCCGCCCCTGCGCACCCAGGCCTCAATGCTCACCTGCCGCCACCGGCGTGTCTCCAAGAGGGCCCTCCACGTGCCGGTGCAACCTCCTCAGCCGATGGCTGGATTCCGCGCCACAGGCCCCCAGCGCACCCTGCGGCACCACACCACGGAGTCATGTGTGTGCTGACTGCTGGCTGCGCGTACACTGCGGTCCAGCAGGGCTCACAAATCAAATCGAGTCCTGATATGCTGGACGCCGTATCGAGGCCAACGCATCATCGCAGGCTGCACACCCGCTCAGCTCTTCAGGTGGGCCTAACTCAGTGCAACGCAAGTCATCGCCACGTGGCGGTAGGCCCGTGCCGGACGCAGGCCATCGGGTGCCACCAACTCAGTGCAACGCAAGTCATCGCCACGTGGCGGTAGGCCTGTGCCGGACGCAGGCCATCGGGTGCCACTAAACCTGTGCAACGCAACTCACGGACCCTTTATGATTGAGTTCCGTGGATGCGGACGCCATCATGTCACCTCCGGCAGTGGGGGATGTGCTGTGGTGGGCCCCTTTTATTGGCAGGGTTACATGTCCCGTGACGCCTGTGCTGGATGGGTGTGGTGTGAGTGTAAACCAGCCCTCAGGGAGTGGCTGTGGCATGCTGACGACTAGACCAGTGACCAGCAGATCACTACAGGGAGGACCTGGGACATGTAGCTGTGTCGTCACCCCCTGTGAGCGTAAGCAGAGTGGGCTGGGCTGGCGTATGCCAGTCCAGCGTAGGGGTGTGAACAATGAGCCCGGGGCTCTGGGCGTGGTTCAGTTCTGGCCTGGACAAGGAATTAACCAATGCGTGTGTCTCCGTTGTAGTGTCTGCGCCACCCGGACCGCAATCGGCAATGTTGCACCCTGAGACCCAAGCCCCACAACATGTGCTAATAGGATGTGAGGGGGAATCAGTGACCCTACATTCATCCATACAGGCATACTTGAAGGATCATAGACATGACACATCTGTGTGAATTTGAATGTTTATTCACATTGAGTGGAGTGTTGCAGCTGGAGCAGTACAGGGCCATGCAAACCCCACTTTACATTGTTGCCCCGTGGAGGGCCAGCCAGAGTCCATTAGGGAAGGACAGATTCATAGGAAGAGTTCAGTCCACAGTCTCATTGCTGTGTCATTGGTAACCAAACAGAATATGGCAGTCCATGTCGAGGTCCAAGGTGAGTGCCGCAGAGTGTATCGGGGGACAGTGAAAGGTGATGATGCAAAGGGCAGAACCAAGCTGAAACAGGCCATATGGCGGAGATGAATGCTACCGCTTCCTCATTACCACAATGGCAGTCTCATCCACATCATCGTCCTCTGATGTGTGATGTGCCTCACCTGTGGGTGGTGGTGTTTCGGCTGCAGCACTGTGTGGCAGTGACACATCAGGTGCCGGAGGTGGAATGTCTGCCGCACTGTGGGGCACTGACACATCAGGGGGCAGAGATGTGGATGGTGTAGGAGCAGCAGCATTCATCTGCGCCAGGCCTTGTGGCAGCAATGCCATGATGAGGATCTGCAGGGCATGGAAGATCCCAGCTACATGTCGCTGATGTGCAGCCGTGGCAGCCATCCTTTCCGCATCCATCCGCACCATGTCCTCCATGAGCCTCCGCATGTGTCCCAACTCCCGGCTGAGATCGCTGGAGCCACTCTGACTAGACAGGTGTTCTTGTCTCCGAGTCATGACTCCAGCGATGTCAGCCATGGCTCGTTGGAGAGCATGGAGCGGACTGTGGGTGTCCATTAGGGACTGTAAGTGGTCCCTGATGGGACGTAGACACCCATGGATGGCATCTAGTTTGGCTGCCATGAGGTCGAACCCCACCCGCACCTGCTCAGCCATCTTCTTCTGGCCCTCCAACACACGGCGTTGAAATGCCATGTGTTGGTCGTGGGGATCCTGGGAGACAGCCGGGGTGGTGGGTGCTTCCTGCTGTGTGGTCTGTGCAGGGGGTGGGGTCTCCTCGATGCAGCTGGGCTGCTGCCCTGCTCCTGGGGGTGGGGTGCTGAGGGTGTCCATGAGCTCTAGGAGGACGTTGGTATCGAAGGTGGGGAGGTCCTCCTCATCATCAGTGAAGAGATGTTGGGTCTGCTCTGCAGGAGGTGATGATTCTCCCTCTGCAATGTAAAGGGGAGATGCTGTTTAACAGTGTGTTCCATGTATGTTCACGCATTGGCCAAGTTTCCAAACAGACTGCATGACAATGTACATTGTGACTGTTTAGGAGGCGCTGCCTATTTGAAGCGGGACAGTGGACATTTGTGCACCATCAGGGATTGTACTTGTCCATTATCATGTCACAGTTTCCTGCTATGCCAAATGTGATTGGCCAGTTTCTACACACAGCAGCAGCAGTTGTGTCCTCTGTTCTGTTGTGAATGTGTTGCAGTTTGTACCACATTGTTGTCAATGTTGATGTGCTCTGATTCTGTGTGTGTGCTGCATTGTGGGAGAGTCGCCCCTGCAGCTCAGACTTTGCTTGGCCTTCTCCCTTTCAGGCAGTGTGCCTTTGACTTCTGTGCTTATGCAGTGCTGTGATGTTGCATACTTGGGTAAATTGGGCTCTTGGTGGGAGTTGGGGCTCTTGGGCATGGGTTGTCCGCAGATGTCTTGTTGCCGTCAGGGGTTGTTTGTGCACGTGGATGTGTCAGTGTGTGACCTGCTCCTTTCCGGATGTGGACCACACTCAGCCACCTCGGTGTCGTGGGGTGCAACATGTGATGATGAGTGGCCTGCAGACATGCTCATCGTCATGCAGTGTCACTTGCATTATAAGTGTGGCTCACGGATCCGCAGCTTTGCTGGGTTCAGCACATGTGCATGGGTTTGTTGTGATATTGGTGATGTGTGGGGAGGGCCCCCTCTGGGCACATTGTGGACGGGGGACTACTTGCTGTTTCTATGTGTGCTGCAGTATGGCAAGGAGATCAGGGACATGATCCAGAGTCATTGTGGTTGTGCATTGTGCTCTACTTAATTGTGCATGTGTGCCATTGTGCCCATCTCCCCCCATCCCCCCAGGTGGTTACTCACCCTGTTGCTGTTGTGTCAGGTCATGTTGAGCAGTGTCCGGTCCCCCAACTCCTGCCACTGTCTCCCCACTGATGACTGTGGACACCATTTCCTCCATCTCATCCAGCTCCTCCTGTGGCACAGGACTCCCACCCCCAGTCTGCATTGCTACTTTGCGGTTGTTTGCGAGTTTCAGCTTGGTTTTGCACTTCAGATCATTCCAGCGCCTCTTGAGCTCTTCCATTGTCCTCCTCAGCACTCCGACTGCATTTACCTTGTTCAGGATGGACTGCCATATTGTATTTTTAGTTGCCAATGACACAGTGGAGGTGACGAACACTTGTTGATGGTGTTCGACCACCTCCATAATCAGGATCCTGTTTTCCTGCGTACTGAACCGCGTCTTCCTCTTCTTCTTCTCCTTGCCCTTCCCTGACCCCGAGGTCCCAGGCTGGTCTTCCGTGGGGCTTGTGGGGTTCGGGTTGTCCTCTGTACTTGCTCCGGCTGCCTCCATTGTGCTTCGCAGTTGTTATGTGCTTTTTTTTTTTTGCAGCATTTATGGTGATTTTTCCCGCCTGACGTGGGAATTGCAAGCCTGGCGCTGCTTGTCGCCTATTTTTCTATCGCGGTTGGGCCCATCGCAACTTTTTTCGCGTTCGGGTTTCCTTTTTTATCGCCGTTGCGGTAGTTGTATCGCGCACATTTGAGGCGTGTTGTGAATACAACATTGACACAGGGTTATTTCCCCGCGATAGACGGCGATATGAGAAATTGCTTTAGCCTATTTTGGCGATGATTATTGCACGTTCTTGTGAATATCCCCCTATGAGTGTTTCTCGTGTCTGGTGGGATTTTCTTGGCAGTTCCACTGCGGTGCCTCTGAAAATGGGCACTGCAATGGGAATGCCAAAAACAATTCCTGCACGGCATGGACTGTAAAGTCCATGCTGTGCAGGAACTGGGGTGCATACACCCAGGGGGCACATGTTGTGCCACCCTGCATGCTCCCCAAAGTCACAAGTGGCCCTGTAAGGCCCCCTTTGTTCATAGTAGTTACTGCTTTGTTTGTTTGGTAGTAAAGCATATATGAAAGGGATAATGGTGTGTTACTATTCACCATGTATGGTGTATATCTGAGTGAATGGTTTGGACACATTTTGAAGGTTCCATCTATCATCCAGGTTTGACATTGGGTAAGTTTCAATAAGTTGTTTGCTGTAGAGAAGATTTGGAATCATTTTTTATTATTTTTATTGTCATGTAAAAGGAAGGGCTTCTCATTAAGGGCCTGATTATGATGTCTGTCAGACCGACACTAACAGACCGTCGGTGGTGGTCCAACTGACAGACAGCCCTTCTGTCTGACTGCCGCATTATGATGCTGGCGGTCAGACCCTATACGGTCTACACCACCGCTCTGCCAGGATCTCAGATCCCGAAGGGGTGGTGGTCGGAGTAACAGCACTTAATGGCGGCGGTGCCGAGCCAGGCACCACCATCAGCAGTTTGATATCCCTTTCTGACAGCCTGTTCATGGCAGGAACATCCCCATGTACAAGCTGCCAGGAAGAGATATTGGGGGCCACAAACTGTTCCACCGTCCCTCGTGGTCCACTGTAAGTGGTCCTGGGGGCCCATGCACCGTCTGCATTGCACCACATAGTGCATTGCACACGGTCCATGGACGTGCAAGAAGTGATCCTTTTCACGGCGACTTGTGCTGCAGTCCTTTTCCTGGGCCGCAGCACAAGTCGCTGTGAAAAGGAGCACTTTGTGACTGCCAGCCCGGCGGTCGCATTGCGATACAGCAGTTGGACTGCCACCTGCTTGTTGGGCGGTCTCCTGACTGCTGCAATAGCAGGCAGCATTCCAACCACCCGACATCATATTCGACCCCAATGTGTTTTTTTTTTTTTTAAATGGTCAGGTATGTCTATGTATTTGTATCTTTCAGGGGTCAGGCCAGGTATCACTGGTGGCATTTTTAGTGTGCGCAATTATACGTTTTAAATTGGGGATAGGTGGTCGTTAGCCTGTTATGTCTTCGGGGACTTTGTTTTAAGGATTTTGCTTGCAGGTTGATGGGGGCTAGTGCTTGCCTCTCTTATATCTTGTAATATTTCTTATACTTCTATTTCTGTCACATTTGGGGGGTGGTTGTTCTGTCCAACATTAATTACAACATTAGCTTTTGTAGTTGCCCTCCCCTAACATGTATTAGAGTAATATTTAGTATATTTCCAGTTTATAGTTTCTGTTGATGCACTTTCTTGGCTGTAGGTGTAGCCAATGTGATTTAATAATTGCTTTCCTTTCTGTAAAGTCATACATTTGGCGACTTCTGCCATTGTATCTGTAAGTAGTTTATTAGAATAATTATATATTTTAATTGATCTTTTGCACGTTTGTTATTAACATGTTAAAAAATGCAGTTATTTGTCATTTGTTTACTTGTATGTTTTGTTGAGATGTTTCGCACGGTTTTGCAGCTGTTTATTTTAGCTTGTTTTAACGTGGAGCAGGTGCTTACTTTTCTGTTGAAAGAGAAAAAAGTTAGATTAATTAAAAATGGTATTTTGTTGCTAGTTTGTCTAGGTTTAGAGAGTTAGGTATATTATTAGTTGCTGTTTGGGTGAGTTGAAAATGTATTATTAATGTATACTTACTTTATTATATGCTCTTGGTGCGATTTGTTTTTAAACGTATTTTATTGCATTTTCATTTGTAGACAAAGGAATAGTCATGCATCTCTGCTAGAGCCAAACACAGTGGTTTGGTCAAGCATAGTCCTCGGCAACAAGCATCCTCCTGGAGCACGTGTACATAAACCACAACAGTATATATATATTCCAGGCAACATCGTAGGCACTTATGAAGATATTATAAATACATACAAAAAAACTGGAAAAATAAACATTAAATATCTTCTTAACCCCCCCGACCACACTCCCTCCCTCACCCCAAACTGCCATCCCTAGAATCCTTAAACAGGTAGCTGTATGTCAGTTGTTCTCATCACCTGGATGTGTTTGATGTCAGGGGTGTGGGTGAGCACCATCACCAGCATCTGGATGGTGATCATGGGTCATCGTCCTCCTGGGATTTAAACTGTTCCAGTAGGTCATCCCCCACTATCGCTATAGGATGTTTGCATAAACCACAGAATTCCTCCCTGTGCAAAGAATTGCTCTCTGCCATGCCCCATTGTGCAGCCTATTCCCGCCAGCTTGAGACCAGGTAGACCATGGGGGAATTCTAATGCCTTGTGATCTGTCGCTTAGCCAGAAGGAGTGCCAGGTCCACAAACCATTCCATAGTCTTAGAAAACTTAGGTCGAGGATATAGGCCCAAGTAACAATCTTCCATAGTACTCCAGTGAGTTTAGAGAGTGAGCTTCTTCCCCCAATAAGATGATAGTGAGGGGCAAGCCCATAACATATGCAATAAATCTGCAGTATCTGCTTGACACCTAGGACAACTGGGTGATGCCGTTGGGTAGATTTTATGAAGTTTTAATGGTGTCAAGTGCACTCTGTGTAAGATTGAAAATTGCATGAATTTAAAGTGGGAAGTGCGGGAAATCACACTTGGGTATTCGAGGAGAAAGTGCTGTTCCTTATCATGTAAGGTGCGGTGTTGATCAGTTTCCCATTGAGCCCTCAGAGAGGGTTGTGTAAATGGCCCATAATCCCCTATAGATCCACCTGACAAGTTATCCGCCAGTACCCATTTCATAGACCGTCTCAATCAGTGTTTGTGTTTCCGGTTCAGTCCCTGCCTGTGTCCAGGGGGTACGAACATATCGCAAAATGTTAGCATGTGTCACAAAAAGCGAATGCGGGAGTCCATGGAGCTGTGTAAAGTCACGATGGGTCATCAGCGCACCCCCTGTGAACAGATCCTCAACTGTCGAGACCCCTGCAGTTTCCCACAGCACTAGCCCTCCCAACGATAGTGTGCGTGCCAGGGTGGGCAGGCAACGTAATGGTATATTAGGGGCATAGTGTGGAGGTGAGTTCATATATTTAAGCGCACTCCTCCAATATGTTATCACATTATTCAGCAATAATGGAAGATGAGGAGATTGCACAACTCCCAGCAGTAATAATCTATGAAGCTTGCCCAGGCCCAACTTATGTGGAATCAACCTGAAGGCAAAAGTAGCATAAAATTCAACAGCAAAACCATCCACTCCAGGCGTCTTATTATGTGCCATATCCTCATGTATGTGGCATAACTCGCCCGGTATCAGCTGGGCTCCCAGTCTTTCCCTATTGACAACTGAGACCTGTGGCAATTTCAGTTCTCAGAGAAAGGAATCGACACCGCTAGAGGTCTGGGGGGGATGAACTCCATAGAGCCCAGAATAATACTCATGAAAATGCCCATTAATATGTATCTGGGTTGTACAATAGGCCTCAGAGGGTGTAATCACAGAAAATGTCTGGTGTAGGGGACAGTATCGGATTAATCATATGGGCCAAGAGCGCGCCTGCTTTATGACCCTCATTGTGCAATTTCCATGACTAAGCATTATTATCTAGAACCCTCCGGCGCACTAGGATCTCTGCATATTTGATTCTGGTGTCTTGCAATGTATCTACACGTGTCGTCATTTTCTACTGCACTTTCGCCCCAGCCTGGTTTCAACATGGTGGAAATCTCCATAGCAGTCCGTCACGCCCTGGTGACGGTGGCAATAGCCACTCTCCCCAACACTACATTAATTGCCTCCCATTCTGTTAATGGGGAGGAAGCAGTGCCTGTATTATCCACAAAAAAGGTATCTCTGGAGGTGGCCAGGGCATCCTGAAAGACAATGTCCTGGAGCAAAAGCCGTTGCAAACGCCACTCGGAATCGGAGTTGGGACCTGACTCTGATAGTGTTTTTCCCAGGTAGGTGGCATTCGTAACTGTCACTTGTAGTGGTGTAGGGCAGAGGATATGATCTAAACAGGCATGTCATTTATATAAGGGGGCGTAAAAGGAATATTCCCTCATCCCTACAATATGAGCCCTCCATGTGGCAGTCAGAGACCAACCTAGTCCCGCAGGCCCTGACTTGTTTGACCGAGCCAGCACTCAGTAGGGGAGGGTATGAAAGGTCCAATTATTTATCCACCAATTAACCACAGGAGGTGTGACCACTCAACTAGTACAAAGGACAGGTGGGCCAGGAAAACATCTTCATCCATGTTTGGGGCATAAACACTACCCAGCACTATGGCTTCCCCGCCCAACACCCCATGGACAAATACATATCTACCATTTGTATCTCCTTTGGTGTTCTTGGCTTCAAATGGTACTCCAGCCCTCAACCATATTGCTGCTCCAAGTTTAAATGCCAAATCTGTCATAGCAAATAATTGTCCACTCCATTTTGTCTGGAGTTTAACTGTTTCGGAGGCGGAAAAAAGCATTTCCTGCAAATAAACTATATGTGCCTTACGACGAATAAGCTGAACAAGGATTCTGTGGCGTTAAAGAACAGAACCCATTCCCCTGAAATTCCGGGTCAATATTTGTATAATGTGTATAACAGTTGACATCTAACAATAAAACAAACAATGCATCTACAGAATCCCTAGAGCACACACAATATGCAACATAATATCAGTAGGCACATACAATAGCTGGAAAACAAAATCACAATTCCTCAATACTAGGTACAGCAAAGAATGATCATTCGACCAAACTGTAAAGCCATAATAATGAGTTAGTAACATGGGCAAATGCTTTGGGGGTAGGCCAATGAGGCTCGGAAGGGAGATAGAGATTTACAAAACAACAAAGGTACAGTACACCGTGTAGGGTGTCTCAAGACCTGAATAATAGGGAAATACAATGGGAGGGGGACCGATGTGTAGAATTGAAGAAAAATATGCCTCTGAGAGGAAGTACTAAGGGGTGCATCATGTCCGTATCATGTTAAGCCTCCTAGGAGAAAGAGGAGAAATGAAAGGGAGGGAAGAGAGGTGCATATCTCTATTTTATTTATTTATTTATTTATAAAGTTTTATATAGCGCGAACATGACCCACGGGGGTATCAGAGCGCTTTACAATATACAGTTGTTGAGCGTTAGATGGTTGAGGTAGTATACATACATTTGTTGTGTGCAGGTGAACCCTAGATCAGTAGGGCACAGGAAAATAATGTCATGTTGAATGCCGCAGGTCACCGCAAATTTGAAAGGAATGAGGGAAGCATTGTCAATAATAAATGCATAAGCAGGGGGTACGTCCTCATGCATTTGAACCAGTGGGGATGACACCCCATCCCCGATGTAAAGAGCAAAGGGCATATATGAACAAAATATACCAGACCTACCAATACAGTGAGATCACATTCAAAGCAACATCATGATCATATTGCATTGTCAGCCGTTTGCGGTGTCACTTAAGGAAAAAGAGCCATGCTGGCATTGGAGTCCGAATCAGAAGCTGCACTCACCAAAGAACTGGATTGGACCAACAGCTGCTGTGATCTAATGGAGGACACTGTTGCAGTTACTGCCCCTCTATCTTCCAGGACTTGTTGTGGGGAAGGGGCAGCTCTTGATGTTGTCATTCTGGTGATGACCTGTCAACGCTGCTGGGGCGATGTGCGTTCGGATAATGCTACTCCAACCAGTCCCACACAGCTTCCAGAGTGTCAAAGAAAAGGAGCTTTGGTCATTAACGACTTTTATCTGGAACGGGAACACCAAGGAATAGGTGAGTCCCTCCAATCTGAGTTGTTTTTTGGCAGCCAGGAAGGATATTCGCTGATGCTGGACCACCAAAGTGTAATCCGGTAAAAGGGAAACATTATTGTTGTCCACAACTATTGGCGCACTCTCTCTAACTTTCTGTAGGACCACATCACCATATCTAAAGTTGAGAATGCGTGCCACAATAGGTCGTGGTGGTGCACCCGTAGGGAGACAGCATGCTGGGATTCTGTGCGCCCTCTCTACTGTAAATACGGATGAGAGGCCCTGTGGTGCCACCCTGGTTTGCACCCATTGTGCGATAAACAAAGTGGCGTTGGATCCTTCTGTTCCCTCCAGTATTCTGATGATGCACACATTATTGTGACATGCTTGGCCTTCGACATCTTCAGCTCTATCCTGCCAAGACAGTAAGTTGCTTTTGGAGGTCATCCTCAGTGGCAGACTGTGACGCCTATTGGGGAGCAAGGGTTCACTGACAGAATATCGAATACAAAATATCGTGTGGACAGAATATCGTGTCCAAAATATTGAGGACAAGAATATCGAGTAGGTAAGTGCAAATAGATAGGTATAAATTTACTATTCTTAACTCCAGATCTACGTACCTTGAAGATATATATATCGTCAAAGTACATATATGTGGAGTTATATATAGTAAAACTTTACTTACCCATAAGAAATGACCTTCACGATATTCTTGTCCTCGATATTTTTGACACGATATTGTGTCAGACGATATTTGTGTTTTCGATATTTTGTCCACCCACCGGGAGCAAGATCAGATAATGTAGTCTCAGCAGACCTGACCCCGTCTGATAATTTACGGTAATCATCTACCAGCAGGCCTAAATCTGCAGCCAGTGTACCAATGCAATGTTTGATGGCTGCCCTGGAGTCACATATTTCTTGGAGGATGACGTCCAGTTTATCAGGAGGGGTCCATTATTGTAGGTGGAATACATTCTTGCTATGCTGAGAAACCCATCGATATAGCAAATGAGTCAATCTGGTTGATTTGGTGTGGCTCATGACCAATGTTAATATGGTCTGTAGGACTTACCAGGTTTTGTGCCTCAATAAGTAACCATGACACTAAACCCGGGCAGTCATGTGGCATATGAAATCATAAAGGAATTGCCTACAGCAAGCAATAAGTCCATGTGGGCCGAAGAAGGAGATCACAAAGTTAAGTGATTTAGGTCTGATTCAGTGCCCAACTTAGGGGCTCATTATGATGGCGGGCGGACATCAGTCCGCCCGCCATCATAACGGTGATGGGACCGACCGCCAGACGTGCGGCGGTACCACCGGCCCAATTAGGATGCGCATCCTGGCCTTTTACCATTGCGCACGGTGCTGCTGGCTGCAGCACCATCCGCAATGGTAAAAGGGCATACACAGCATTTCCCTGCACCATCTGGCAGGCACCACGCGGTGCCTGCCACTTGGTGCAGGAAACTGCAGGGGGTACCATGGGTACCCCCCAAGTGCACCCCCCCACCCCCTCCCCCCCCAGGGGACTTGCAACAGGCCCCCAAAGCCAATCCCCGCCAGCCTTTCCACGATGCCGCCATGGAAAGGCTTGAAAATACCCACATCCTAATATGGCTGGCGGTGCCTACTAGGCACCGCCACCATATCAGTGGCCCAGCTGCGCCCGGCCGGCAATCGTAACGATTGCCGACCGGCGGTAAAGCGGTGGACGGACTTTGCGTCCGCCGCGGTACCCACCACCATCATAATATGGCGGGGGTATTTCACGTTACGATGGCGTAACGGTCGCCACCGCCATCCCGGCGGTGGTGAACGTTACGCCATCGTAATGAGCCCCTTAGTTGGGAAGAAACCACAGTGCCAGCTAAGAAAACACTCCACCTGACCATCGGGTCTCCTAGGATGGGGGAGAGGCCCAAAATCTCAGCTGTAGACAAGAACCAAATTGGGAGTCATCCCATAGGAGCGAGTAATCAATGTTCAATACACATGGCAGCAAGGTTCCCTGTCCGTGACAACCCCCTCGTGTAGCACCGGATCCAAACACTATTCTGGGAATGGGGAGAACCCATTGATATTGTATTGCAAGTCCCCAGAGACCCAGCTTTTCTGGCTCACCTGTGTGCGGAAGGCCTCCGTTCGCAGTACAGCATCCCGCTCACACCGCAAGGTAGACCGGGGAAGCGAAAAAGGGGCTAGCGGCTCATGTCAGCATCCCTCAGCTCATCTAGCACCCTCCGATGGCACAGTAGCAAGCATGAAGAAGTCCCTGGGGCCGGACCTATTCTCCTGTCTCGGCCGGAGCTTCCAGCGCGTTGTGCCATAGACCACCCGGCTTCGTAGTAGTATGGGCGAGACCCAAGGGCTCATCCCGGTCCTGCAATAATCCACGGCTGCCTCAGGGGAGGAGAGCAGAAGGGTCCGCTATGGGGAGCGATGTCCCCAGGACGATACCCTGGCTCAGTTTGATGATCTGCAGGGATGAAAGGAAGCCTCCAAGCCGCGCAGCTGTCGTGGCATCATCCGCGTGGCCCTGTCGGGTTGTCTGACTCCGCCAACTCCTGCAGCAATAAACAGTGTCTGAAATGCCCTCAGGTGGACTTCAGGGAGTACCCTCTCACAGGGACAGTAGTTTATCCCATTATAGAGCACTGATGGTGCCGGATAATATATGGAGTTTGAGCACCCGACAGGAGCTCTAGAGAGATGCGTCCGCCGTCTTTGGTGGTCAGCCACACCCTCATGTTCTTTGTGCTTTGTTATAGTTGGTACTTTCCGGGCAGTTTGTTGGTTTGGAAGTTGTATTTTTCTTTGTTTAGGTAGTCTATGTAAAAGATCAAAGTTACGGAGTGTGCTACTATTTATTTGTTAAGTTATATTTTTAAGTTTAATAACAGTTATTTTTTACCTTAAATGTACGTGTTACTTGATTATGTAGTTGTTGAGATGTATTATTTAATTTTTTCTCGTTTTTTGTGAGAATCCAGCAGAGTTTCCTCTGTTTGCAGTGTTTGTCATTTTCGGAGTATTTAGTTGTTTCCATCAGTGTGTGTTTTATATTGTTGGTTTCATTGCTTGTTTGAGTTTATTGGTTAAAGTTGTTTATAGTGTTATTTTATTGGTTGGTTTAGTATAGATTGAACTTTTTATGAGTTGAGTCCTTCTTTGCTAAACCCTAACTATATGTTTTCTTTTTGTAGTTTAATATATAGCTATTTTTATTTACATATTAATTTATTTGTTTATATATATTATTTAATATTTATGTTTGTGTTTAAATGTTTATAATTAATATTAATGCTTTTGGTGTTTTTATTGTAGGTATTTTAGTTGTACGATTTGTTTGGGGGTGAAAGTTTCTTTTTTTAATTGATGTAAAATATTTTTATTTAATTATAGATTTTTATTACAAGGTGTATGTTCATTTATATTAAAATTGTTTTTTTTGGTGATTTTTTTTAAAGATTTATTAGTTATGTTAGTGATAATGTTGTAGTCGATGTTGTGGGAATAACTATTTTTGCCACGTTATATATTTATTTATAGGTGATGATATTATATATTTGCTATCAATATATGTAGAAATCGGTACTTTTGACAACGATATTTGTGTGCTTGATAGTTGTGATTTTTATAGTTATGTATACCCAATCAATATTTTTGTTCTTGATAGTTAATTTCCTATATTTGCACATTTCAATATTTGTTGGATCAATATTATATCAGTGATGCGCCCTGTCGCTCGCAAAGCTGTGAGTGCAAGTCTGATGTGGCATGTCCTGCTCCTAAGTTGAGGAGGCACGTGCTGCCCTTTATAGCAAGGCTTACTAACTTCGACCTCTGTTGGAAGATCCTGTGCCAACCGGGGAAGCATGAATTACTTCTTCTGCTATTGAAGCATGGAACATGCTGTACATGTGTGTGTATTTTTGTGTATGACTGGTGTGCCAGCACAGCTCAAAGGATAGTGCATGGAAAAATGATTGTGTGCGGGGATACATGTTCATGGAACTGACAATGCACTTTTTTCACACAGAGGCAAGCGTGGTGGCAGCTAAGGAAGGGCTGTGACTGCTCTTCAAGCATTACTTTGACGCAATAGCGTATTCAGAATATGGACCACAGTAGGGTCAGTAGCCTGAAGTAGTCTCGAAAAGGAATGGGATCATATAACATATATATAATATACTGTATGTTCTTCCTGCATTCCCTCAGCAGTAACCTATTCCAATACGTCCACGGGGTGTGTAAACAGATGAACTGCTGAGGTAAAATGCTGGAGTAAGAACATTGGACACATGCTTCAAAGTTTATATAGTGTTCTGGATCTCGTGCATGCACTGTTGTGAATTCATTGTTTATGAATACAAAGGGCAAAGCCAATGGCATCCCAAATTCTTTGCACCAGCAGAAAACTCACCAGTACACCATGTATGTTGTCTTGAAATAATTTATACTGGAAGTGAGTCCCGTGATCAAGGATCCTCCTGTGTTCTGACACGGTCAGGTCAGAAAGGAATAAGAAGCAGCCAGAAGGCGTGGGATTGAAGTAGCCCATTGGTGCAAGAACCATGGACTCCCCATGGCTGCATGAAGAATGCCAAAGGATCACACATGGCGAGGACACACATGCATAGATATAAAAAAGAATGCACATATTTAAGGATCTAGCTGTGTAATACTCATGGTTTGGCTCCTAAGCAGTTTGCACCTCTGACATCCTAAAAAGATTACTGTATGGCAAAAAAGGCACTCAATCAATGTTACATTGTGTACCTTGCAGCATGTCACAGGTGTGCAAACTCCTCTGTGCACAATCCAAAAGAAGGAGGAGGAAATGGCTATCTTTTTCCAATACAGTGTCCTTAAAATAGGCAGGGTCAAACTGGCCTTTCGGGCAATCTGGCCATGCCAGAAGATCTGGTCTGACAGGTCAGTGTACGGGCCAGTTTATTGACAGTTTGTGGGCCTGTTTTATGGTCTGGTGGGCCGGCTGTATGTCTTGATTTTCCTGGTGTTACCACAAATATTGCCTGAAGCAAAAAGAAATGCCTGCAGTCCCCCATACCTTGAGAAACAGCTACACAGCTTGTCTTTACAAGTTCAAAACTGCCTCGATTTGCAAACGTGAGACACTTTTAAGCTATCTGGTTCACTAATGGGGGCCATTTTTATTTTGGTGCCTGCGACTATTTTCTGTTCCAGTCCAGCCCTGCCAAAGGCACATCTGCACTGGTGCAGTTTGAGAGTTCTCCGGGTTGCCTGCTAGGCGCATCCCGTGCATGCATTCAGTTCATCGGATTCTGGGGCAGAGGAGCAGATGTTCTTAAATATAATGGGCCATGTTAGAAATGGGATCTCTGGTTGGCTAAGGCTTGCGCCAAAGCCAGGCAGAGACCACCACTCTAGTCAGGGCGAGGGAGTTACACGCCAAAGATAACCCCTGCTCACCCCCTTGGTAGCTTGGCATGAGCAGCCAGGCTTATCCCGGAGGCCATGTGTAAAGCGTTTGCGCACGCACACAGCAACAACATACCAGGCACACCACAAAAAGAACTCCACACAAAGTTATATCAAAAATAGCCTTTGTATTCTCATAACACATTAGAATAGTAATCACATAATATACTTTGTGCCACCTGGCACTAGGTAATATCTACAAGGGATTATGTACACCTGACAGGGCCAACTGGACCACTGTCAGAACCATCACAAAGTGAACTTAGTAAAAGTAGGACACATCATAAACGTACAACCAGTAATCACTGGTAACCACTGTACTCAGCATCATCCTGTAACATAAACCACATTATGCACAGTATCACTGTAGGAGAGTAGGATCTGCCTCTTATGTTGCCCCCACTTTTTTTTCTGATGTTTACACTGGTTTCTGGCTATAGTCAGGCTGGGACCCTGCTAATCAGGGCCCCAGCCTCTCTGTTCTCTCTAAACGATTTGGAGTGCACTCTAGGTGCACTAGTGATTGGATACTGTGGTACCTTATGAGTCCCTAGTATATGGTACCCTAGGTACCAAGGGCATAGGTACTCCACAGGCCTACCAGGGGCTGCAGCATGTATTATGCCACCCCTGGGAAGCAGACTAAATCCTGACACCACAGGCCTGCTACTGCAGCCTGAGTGAGAAGATGCTAGCACCCCTCACTGAGATATAGGTTCCCTATATCTCTCCTGCACACACATATAACCCTATCAGTCACCCCTAAGGCAGGCCCTATCAATCCTGAGGGCAGGGTGCTTGGCTTCTATGTGAGGGGCTGACTCTGCCTGAGCAGGGCCCCTCTGCAGCTCTCAGAGTCCATTCTCTGGTGCTGTTTGTGGATGCGGTTAAACCATATACTTTTAAGTGCATTATATCCTCAGCGGTAAAATGCTAACTTTGGAATGGCTGCATCGAAACATCGCCGTGTTTGGTGTCAAACACCTTGGAATCATACCCCCCCCCGCCAGTCCTGGCGGCGGGAATAGCATTCCACCCTTCTAGAGGATAGACATGTACCTACTCGTGGAAACGCGGTAGAATCCGACAGAGCCCTGGCATCACAAAATGGATGCCACCAGTCACGAGACACTGGGCTGCCCTCCCTGCTGATGACCAGCACTCGCAGTGGAGGGAGCCCAGCAATAGATATCCTGTCCCAAGGGGGTGTGACCACCTCCCAGACAGGGTTTAGTGTATTGGGGCTGGGTGGGTGCACTCCCATAGGTAGGGTCATAGAGCTAGTCCCTCCCCTCCTTTTAGTATAAGAGGGGGAACCTGTGCATTGACCCTAGATTTCCCTGGACGACGCTCTACAAGAAGAATCCCGGACCTTCGACGTTCCACTACCTTTGGAAGACTGAAGAATCTCCCTTGGAGTCAAGGAGTGACTCCCCTGCTTGGCAGGCACCAAAAACCACAGAACAGACGGTCGCAAACTACGCCGCTCCCACCGGAGTCCGAAGTCCCTGCAGCTCAAGAAATGGATTTCCTGACTTCTCAAAGGCCATCGTGAGTCCCCAGCGAAGCTGAGGCCAGTGGACCCCAGAGTAACGAGGACCGCGACCCCTGGGTACCGTGCACTATTGTCGAGTGCAACCCCTCACAACGTTCCACAAACTTGTGCTTTGGACACGTGTGGTCCCAGCCTCCAGCAGGAATCCCTCCTAAGATCAGGTGGCCTACCACGTCCCGAGTGACCGTGGGCCCCTGTGAGAGAATCCTCCCGAGGCGTCTTTGCGACCCCTTGCCAGCCAGCTTGTGGGTCCCCAGAAGACTTTCCAAAGAAACCAAAGGGCTCCCCTGGTTGCTCCAGGCCTGCCCTGACTTACCCTCGCTGGGTGAGTTCCACAGACCTTGCTGGTCTGCGCCATCGTCTCTTCATACTTTCCCCGAGACTTGCTGTTACCAAGGCTTGTTGGCTCCGATCGAGTCGCCAACATGGCAGTAAGCCGCAGACATCGTGGGACACGCCAAATCCAGCTCCTGGTTGTCGTCGACACCTCCTGGACCTCGTGGCTGAAGAGTCAAGGCAACTGTGAACGACCTGAACCCTGCGACGACGGTGGGCATTCATCTTCCTTGCCCGAGTCACTGCCAAGTGACTTTGAACACTGTCCCCTCTGCTTTCAGGTCATCCTTCCACCGAATCCAGGCTTGGATTCCACCGGACACTTCTTCACACCATCACAGCACAGCAAGTCTTCTTTGTTCGCCATTGAAAACGACGCCCCGACCCGACACCAAAGGACACCTGTGCACCCGGCTTCCTGGGTGAGGTAACTCCAGCACTACGGTGCTCCTGTGGGTATGGGCCCTCGAACTACTTACCCTGTAAGTGACTTGCTTGTAGGTTCACCAGAAGTATCCTAAATCTCTTACTTTCCCTGATGCGATTCTCGCACTGACTCAGTACCTGGTTCGCGTCTGTGCTTAGACACACCGCGTCCGACTCCCTTGCAAATCCTATCTGTAGAGCCGAGATCCTTCGACTCGTACTGAGTCCGATCGGTGTGTTCGCCTCGAACACGCAAGGGACCTTGAACATTGATATCTCAATTGCGTCTGAGCGCATAGACTCATACAGGATTCGCATCGGTGCCAGGTCACCGCGTCCGTCCCCTGTGGGTCTCCTACAACTACCTGGGGTGGTTCTTGGGGGTCCCTCGATTCTAGATGCCCTAGACCTAGGTCTAGCAAACTAAGATTGTAATATTCAATTGTGCTAAACTTATCCTGATAATATTTAACTTGTACATATGTTCCTATCCTCTAATCTCATAAAGAGATTAGTAGAGAGTGTTTATTAATAAATACATATATATTTGATATATATACCTGTGTGGTGTCTTTTCATTTGGTGATTCAAGAGATTGTGTGGTAAAACAAGCTGCTTTACATTCCTTCAAGGCTTAGCCTGAAGGCTGCTCTCCACAGCTACCACTAGGATAGCTTTCTATAAAGGTTGTCTTAAACCTATCTACCATAAGAGTCGAATTGTTCTGGTGCAAGGTGTCCACTTTATAAATCACTGACCCCCTGGCCAACTGGCCTTCTCAAAGGGGCTCAAACGCCCTGTGTCCAGAATGTCAGGGCTGCTGCCTATGCAGCGGAATCCAAAAGTGCGCCATTGCGCTAGGGCAAAGGAGTGCATCTCACTCCTCTCTCCAAACATGCCCCCCAAAGAACTGTGGCCCTAACAACGTTGCAGCTGGCACTAAGTGCTGCGCAGCTGTGGATCAAAGTGTGGGGCACTGGCTACCGACTGTGCCCTGAAAACAAATGTGCCCAAACTGGAAGGAGCACGAGCACCGACAATGTGCTCCGATCTGGGAACCCCCACTGGGCTCTCTGGACTGGAAGTACCCCCACGACATTGCAGCTGCCCTCTAGCGAAACGGGGCAGCTGTGGAGGAATGGCCACACAAAGGGGAAAAGCATGGGCCCCTCTGGGCCCTTTAGAACAAACATGCCCATCGTTGGAGCCATGCAGGCTCTAAGACAACTATGCCCAACGTTGGAGCAGCCCCTACCAGGCAGGGGCCGCTCAGGACTAAGGACTGGCACTGTGCCTCACTCGGCTCCCCCCCAGCCAACTCAACTCACCGGTTTTCTGCGGGGACTGGGGCGGACACCAGCACTTCTGCCTACTTCACCCGGGCCCCCTCCTGAGACCCGGGACTTCTCTTTCACGCCGGGGAGCTCCGCTGAAAACTGCAGCACTTCTCCGCTTCCCCTCAGCACACGCGGGGCTTCCCTTCGCTCACGGGAGCCCCGCACTGCTATCGGCGGCCTCGGCCGCTTCTCTTTTTCACCCGGGCCCCCTCCTGGGACCCGGGACTTCCCTTTGGAGCCTGCGAGGCTCCGGACGCCTCCCGCTTCCTCTCCTGTTGCCGGGGCTCCCAACCGCTCACGGGAGCCCCGCTCTGCATCACCACTCCGGCGCCTCTTCCGGCCTGGCCGCAGGCCCCTCCCACGTCCTAGGCAAGGTTGCCTAACTTCCTTTTTGCGGCTCGGGCCGCGGCGGTAATTTCCACAGACGGCAAAATATGCGGGGTGGGCACCCGCCATAAAAACACACGCATAAGCGGGGTGGGCACCCACAATGAAGATCTAATAAGCGGGGTGGGCACCCGCCGTTTCCCACATCACGGGGGAATCCCTCACATCGGGATTCCCTCTCGAAGGGCGGCAGCTCAGCGCTGCGCAGCCCACACGTCCTCCATTTCCTTGGAGCAAAGAAGAATCCAGCATAGCGCTCACGAGGCGCTGGATACAGCAAAAGTCCCAGAAGTCTGTAGGAATCAAGGGGGGCCAGGCTGGGCCCAGGGAGGCAGCCCTCCTGGCAGGTCCTCCTGGGCCCGCAGCCATGCAGCACCCCGCAGGTTTGGATCAGGTACTGAACATTTTCATGGGGTCACAGCCCCTACTTCTATACACCAATTTCCTTTGTCTTGGGTGCACGGTTTTGAGGGAACCAGATACAACTGGTTCTAGAGCACTTTGTTTTCCAGCTCCTCTTCCCCTTTGTCCAGGTCGGGGCTGGGTACTCAGACACACCACAGGGGGCGGAGCTGCAGCATTGTACAGGGCAGGCACACTCTATTCAAGGTCATGGGATTACTCCTCCCTCTACCCTTAGCCCAGGTGTCCTATTCAGCCCAGCGCTGACTCACCCTGCCCCTCCTGGAGCCACACACACCTCCAGCCCTGTCACTCACAAAGCCAGACATGCAATTCACAGCAGGCAGGCAGACACATAACACACAGAAATGCCAGCTTCTAAAAGTGGCATTTCCAAAATAACCACAATAAATCTGCGCACACCATTGCGCAGCTATCATTCACACACAATTTCATACATACCAGACTTGACCACACTGCTCCTCTCATCACAGGAATTACCACTGACACACACTGATCAGGGAATCCCCCATGCATTCCTATGGGAGGGCAGGCCAAGCTCACCAATGTAACACAGAGCGCACGCACTTTCCACTGGACCACAGTGCGAAAGTGCCCAGAGCCTAAAATCACCAACACCAGGTTACAGACAAGGCAAAAAGTTCAGGGGTGAACCTGCCAAAAAGGCCAAGTCCAACACAACCCCCTTCCAGCCAAAACGCAGGGCAGACCAATCACTCGTGATGGGCTTCCCTGCTCGAGCGATAGAACACGGACGCGGGCCCTCACTGCAGGGACACCCTCCGGTTTTACGCCACTCTGAACCCATGTGGTTCCCTCTGAAAAAGAACTCTCAGGCCCAAGTAGGCTACCCCACTGGTACTCCCTAGTTGTCCACGGCCAGGACCAGGCCCTAGGCCACCCAGACGTCACTGGTCCTTGCCAATCCACAGAGAGTGTAGGCAGTAACCCCTGGCATACAATAGCCATTCTCCACTCTCCCTCTCAGTGGATTCCAAACTACCACTGATCCTCCAACCTAGGGTCCGCACCCTCAGTCTGACCAGAGGTCACGGTAGAAACATCTCCTCATCCTACCTCTCTTCTGAGGTTCTGCGCTCTCCCAGGAGAAGCACCCATCAGAACACAACTCTCCCACCAGTTCAGGACCTCTCTCCATCAACTGGTCTACCACCTGGGATCCACATTCACCGGATGCACCGGGGTCAGAGGCGGGGACTCCTCCCTGCACCCCCCTTCCCAAGTTCTGCACCCTCCCACTGTAGAGCAGGGTCCCTTCACTTAAGATGGGCCCCACCTGCTCTCAGGGTAGCTACCTACCACACTCAGCCAGGGACCCCAAAGATCTCGGCTAGGCCTGCACACCCCTTCTCAGAGCACAGGGTCCCTTCACTAAGATGGGCCCCACCTGTGTTCAACGGGGTACTCCTAGAAGGCAAACAAGCCAGGACACTGATTACAGGCTGCCCTGCCGTCCAGGTCAGGAAACACCTGCTCCTGGCTCCCAACCCAGGGACGGTACCCTTTGGTCAGATGCCTGGCGAACCAGGACTTCATGGGGAGCACGCATGCCCCCCCCCTTGAGGGTGACACATAACTAATGTGTCGTGTGACAGTCTGCCTGGCGCAGATCTCACGACCTCCTGTCCATCTGACAGTGCGTGAATATCCCCCAGGACAGAAGTGGTGTCACTATGGCCCCTTCTGACCCACTGGTTCTTCCACTGGGGACTCTTTCCCCCTCTCACCCCTCACTCTGGACTTCTGCACCCTCCCAACTGGAGCGGTACTGCCAGACACCAGGACCGCTGGAGCTCTGGTTACAGACACTCCACGTCCTCTAGACACTGGGAGATCCTCCTCAAATGGCCTACAAGTACAGCCTAGGACCCCGACCTGGTGTTCCCTGAAGAAACCATCCAGGCCCTGGGACTGGGTTTCGGGCACCTTGGGACACAGCCCACCTCCTCCTTCTCCTCTGAGACAGGACGTGAGCCCCTACACCCCTCCCACTACACTGGGACCTAGCTGGGCTACACTGAACCTCTTCCACCACACAGGAACGGAAGATACCCGAGCCACTCTTGCTGGAATCACTCCCAATGCCTCTTCAGATCCTCTAACACGGGAGGTCCCCACACAGAACAGTCCAACAGGACAGACTAGGTTTCTTTCCTGGTGTTCCCTCTAAGAACCATCCAGTACTGGAGACTGAGGTTGAGGCACGGATCACGGCCCAGTCTCACACCTTCCTCGCAGGACATGATGTGAGGCCTTGCAACCTCCTCACTATAACAGTATCTAGTTGGGTTCCTCTGAACCATCTCCGCCACGTGGGTTGGGAGACACCTGCACCATTCCTTCAGGGTCACTCCCCCATGCAAGTTCCCTGCAATCAAATCAAAGAACTCACACCCAATCGTCCAGTGCACACACCACTCATCCGCATACGCCCCCCCCCCCAGACTGGTGAGACAGTATCTTACTGCCCCTGAATCTCAACATATCCCCCTCTTACTGGGAACCAGGTACCATATTCTGGGAACTGGGAATGGGACTTCCTGCACTGGACTTCATCTTGCTGCCACCACTGGATCCCACCCTTACTGGTGAACCCAGACAACTCAAACTACACTCAGGGGATAACCTGCCCTCCCGAGCTAGCTGTTTCTCCTCTCACACTCCCTCTCTTCCCTCCTATCCACCCACACTTCTGGGGACAGGAAAAGGGATGGGGCACTGGACCCAGCAAGGGACTCCCTATCTATGGGAACCTCCCCACCTACTGGCGTCCCCGCCCTGTCATTTCTCTCTTCTGCCACTAAACATAAAAGCGCAGAAAACACCATTTAAAAATGACACTTTTGAGGAGAAACAAATTAGAAACAATAATCCCCAACATGTGACTATCTAAAATGCAGAGCTTGTAGTGTAACCAGTTGTCGCTGTGGTACTGCGCAAATGCAAGTCCTATCCTCACCGCTGACAACCAATGTTAGAAATGGGATCTCTGGTTGGCTAACGCTTGCGCCAAAGCCAGGCAGAGACCACTCTAGTCAGGGCGGAGAGGAGTTACACGCCAGAGATAACCCTGCTACCCCCTTGGTAGCTTGGCACGAGCAGTCAGGCTTATCCCGGAGGCCATGTGTAAAGCGTTTACACACACAGCAACAACATACCAGGCACACCACAAAAGGAACTCCACACAAGGTTATATCAAAAATAGCCTTTGTATTCTCATAACACATTAGAATAGTAATCACATTATACATTGTGCCACCTGGCACTGGGTAATATCCACAGAGGATTATGTACGCCTGACCAGGAGCCAACTGGACCACTGTCAGAACCATCACAAAGTGAACTTAGTAAAGATTGGGACACATCATAGACGTTACAACCAGTAATCACTGGTAACCACTGTACTCAGCATCATACTGTAACATAAACCACATTATGCACAGTATCACATTCCTAAACGCATTTAGAGGCATGAATCATAGTAGATTATCACATTTCCAAATATTACATAAATCACTTTGACCCCCTGGCCAACTGGACTTCTCAAAGGGGCCTCAGACGCCCTGTGTCCAGAGATGTCAGGGCTGCTGCCTATGCAGCGGAATCCAAGGGCGCCATTGCGCTAGGGCAAAGGAGGTGCATCTCACTCCTCTCTCCAAACATGCCCCCCAGCCGAACTGTGGCCCTACGCGTTGCAGCTGGCACTAAGTGCTGCGCAGCTGTGGATCAAAGTGTGGGGCACTGGCACACGACTGGTGCCCACAGAAAACAAATGTTGCCCAAACTGGAAGGAGCCACGAGCACCGACAATGTGCTCCGATATGGGAGCCCCCACTGGGCTCTCTGGACTGGAAGTACCCCCACGGCGTTGCAGCTGCCCTCTAGCGAGCGGGGCAGCTGTGGAGGAATGGCCACACAAAGGGGAAAAGAATGGGCCCCTCTGGGCCCTTTTGGAACAAACATGCCCATCGTTGGAGCCCACGCAGGCTCTAAGACAACTATGCCCAAACGTTGGAGCAGCCCCTTATCAGGCGCGGGGCCGCTCCAGGACTAAGGACTGGCCACTGTGCCTCAGTCGGCTCCCCCCAGCCACGCCATCTCCAACTCACCCCGGTCTTCTGCGGGGACTGGGGCAGACACCGGCACTTCTGCCTGCTACCCCGGGCCCCCTCCCTGGGACCCAGGACTTCTCTTCCACGCCGGGGGCTCCGCTGACACCTGCAGCACTTCTCCGCTTCCCCTCAGCACCGCGCCAGGGGCTTCCCTTCACTCACGGGAGCCCCGCGCTGCTATCGGCGGCCTCGGCCGCTTCTCTTTTTCACCCGGGCCCCCTCCTGGGACCCGGGACTTCCCTTTGGAGCACGCGAGGCTCCGGACGCCTCCCGCTTCCTCTCCTGTCGCCGGGGCTCCCGAGCCGCTCACCGGGCCCCGCTCTGCATCACCACTCCGGCGCCTCATCCGGCCCGGCCGCGGAGCTACCTCCCCGTCCTAGGCAAGGTTGCCCTGACTTCCTTTTGCGGCTCGGACCGCGGCGGTGATTTCCTGCAGAACGGCAAAGTATGCGGGGTGGGCACCCGCCATAAAAACACACGCATAAGCGGGGTGGAAGCACCCGCAATGAAGATCCCTGGCATGCGGGTGAGCTGCACCCCCACCGTTCCCCGCATCACGGGGGAATCCCTCACATCGGGATTCCCTCTCGGCGAAGGCGGCAGCTCAGCGCTGCGCAGCCCACACGTCCTCCTTTTCCTTGGGGCCAAGAGAAGAATCCAGCATAGCGCTCATGAGGCGCTGGATACGGCAAAAAGTCCCAGAAGTCTCTAGGAATCAAGGGGGGCCAGGCTGGGCCCAGGGAGGCAGCCCTCCTGGCAGGTCACTCCTGGAGAGGCCCCAGCAGCAGCCTGCCCAGCCCCCGCGGGTTTGGATCAGGTACTGAACATTTTCATAGGGTCACAGCCCCTACTTTTATACACCAATTTTCCTTTGTCTTAGGTGCAGGGTTTGGGGGGAACCCAGATGCAACTGGTTCAGGAGCACTTTTGTTTTCCCGGCTCCTCTTCCCCTTTGTCAGGTGGGAGGCTAGGTACTCAGACACACCATAGGGGGCGGAGCCAGCATTGTACAGGGCAGGCACACTCCCTATTCAGGGTCAAGGGGATTAGCTCACTCCACTGCCCTTAGCCCCAGGTGTCCTATTCAGCCCAGCGCTGACTCACCCTGCCCCCTCCTGGAGCCACACACACCTCCCAGCCCCTGTCACTCACAAAGCCAGACATGCAATTCACATCCAGGCAGGCAGACACACAACACAGAAATGCCAACTTCTAAAAGTGGCATTTCTACACTAACCACAATAAATCTGCGCACACCCATTGCACAGCATTTATTCACACAATTTTTAAAACATACCAGACTTGACCACACTTCTCCTCTCATCACAGGAATTACCACTGACACACACTGATCAGGGAATCCCTCATGCATTCCTATGGGAGGGCAGGCCAAGCTCACCAATGTAACACAGAGAGCGCACGCACTTTCCACTGGACCACAGTGCGAAAGTGCCCAGAACTAAAATCACCAACACCGGAGTTACAGACAAAGCAAAAAGTTCAGGGGTGAACCTGCCAAGGTGCCAAGTCCAACAGGCCAAATTTATCATTGAGTTGCGTCTCCCTTGCGCCACGCAACAACTAAGTCAGATTTATCTAGCTACTCAAGGCCGCCTGCTCAAGTTTATTTATTTGAGTGCATAGTTAATTAAAACCTTTGCTCTGAAAATAATAAAACAAATACATTTATTTAAGAACAATAAAGTGATGGAAGGAACTGATTGTGCAAAATAGAAGTGGCTTAGATATATACTATGTTTTGTATAAAACAATAAAGTACAGAAAGACTAACTGTTACAAATTCAGTACTAAAATTTCAAACATAAAGCTCCAAGCCTGGTAACCATTTTGGCAAGCTCTTAGACCGTGGGAAGGCTGCCCCCTCGACCGTCCAGAAGCGTTTAATCCACTTAATGACCATAATGTGCCAGTGCCTCACTATGCTAGAGTTTGCAATAAAGTGGTAGTGCAACCAGAGTCTTGTGCAAAGCGGGTCAAGGTACTGGCTTCAGCCCAGATACATTACTGCCTGCTAGATGGTGGATTTTCAGTTTGAGTCTTTTTCGTAGTAAAGTGGCAGCGCAAGCAGAATCTTGTGCAAAAGGGGGTCACTACATGAAGCCCCAAGCCTGGTTACTATTTTGGAGGGCTGATAGACTGTGGAAAAGCTGCCCCCTCGACCATTCAGATGCAGGTAATTCACCTTGCGTAGCCCTGAGTGACTTGATAAGTCAAGAGTAACACAACGCCACACAAATCGATGTGTTGTGTTACTCCGACCCAGGAAGGCATTCCATGGATGGAGCATGGGTGCTCCCACGCATCCACCCATGGATTTTGATGAATTCCCAGATTTACCATTATTGGTAGACCTGGGAATGTGTCAAAATGCTACGCCTCCCCAGGTGAGGTGTAACGAGGAGAAATATCTTTATTTCTCCTCGTTTTTAGGTTTTGCCTGCACAACACTTGCGCTGTACTTGTGAAATCTATTATTTTGAATATATACGTAAAAGAGGCTTACATCCCAGCCCTCTCTTTCCTGGCTTTTTATTGGTTCCTGTGCGTGTCGCTTACCTTTCCTCCATTTCTATTGGCTGTAGCATATTTCCCTGCATTTATCAATGCTTCTTTCTTGTCTGCTTCTCTTATCAGTTTACCATAGCTGAAATACTGTTAACATCCGCTTTGGTGGAACTATTTTTTCATAAAGGTTTGCCTCTTTTTGCTTTTTCGTCTTGCAGCACATTTATATCGCAATTTATCACCCGGAGAGATTAAGTGATTTGCCCAGGATCACAGGATGTTGCGTCGCTGAGACTCGAACCGGGATCCCCAGCTCTCGAGTCAGCAGCTCTGGTCACTGTGCCACATCCTCTCCACTCCTGTGTTACTTGTCAGGGAGCTCTTTCCTTCTTCCCGGATGATGATTGATAATAAAAAGCTTTTTATTCATCACATAGGCGAAACCGATGCATTACCAATACTTGTTTCTCTTTCTATGTGTGCTGCATTCTGCAGCACACATAGAAAGAGGAAAATGCCTCAGAGGATTGTGTTTGTGAAGGTAGGTGTCCCATCCTACACAAAAAAATCCTACCTGCATTGCAGACACCCTTGCACCAAGATGCAAGGGTGCCTGCGTGGGCGGTAGGCAGCACATTTTGCACCAGTGCAAGGAAAGGACAGGAATGCCCCTTATAATGTTAACTGCTGTGCATTCCTGCCTTTTCCCTTTCAAGGTGCCTCGCTGTGCTGCGTCAAATAATTATAAATCTGTCCCATAGTTTTTTTCACCTACATTTTCCATTCCTTTAGAAGCTTTCTTGTTAGGTTTCCAAAGCTGGGACTGCATGTCATGAATGGCATACGGACGCATGACATAAAGCACGGGGTGGTGGGTTGAGCTTTTTAAATATACCATAAACACATTTAACAAAACACAACATGACTTCTAACAGATACTCGTCATGGCTTCTCCCATTTACTAATAATCTTACGCTTCGGCCTTATCAACTACAGTTTTTCCAGCCGCATCTGAACCCCATGGCCTATCAACGTCTTTGTATATTGTGCACATGGTGCAGAGAATGATAGAGGGCACTTTGGCAAGGGTGTGAAAAGAAGTGTAAAAGAAGTTATGGATGATTTACACTACATAAGAAAACTATTTGGGAGGAGCCGTGTCATAGCGACGTGTCGCCCTTTCCAGTTTCTTGCATGATGTATTAAATGCACATGTCACGGTGTGAGTCAATGGCACGGCGTAAACAGTGATGTCCATGTAGCAGGTCCTCTGAGACGCCAGCTCACATTTGAGCAAGGAGCGGTGCAAAAGTATGCTGAATTCTCATTTCCGGCCATGCAACAGGGAAAGGACCGCATGTTAGCAGATCTGGGGTATCCTTGGGGCTCCATACAGAGACGTTTTAAGGCATGGGCAAAGTGGGCTATGGCCCAGGGCCCCCAGCCTTTCAGGGGGCCCCCTGATAGAGGCTAGTTCTGTTCTGCAGGAGGCATGCCCTGATGGCCTAGAATACTTTTAAACAGATGGTTTTAAAATACCGTTTTCCTTAAATGTGTATTTAATGTGTGTGATTTGTAAGAATACGTTGCAGACATTTTGCAGTAAAATGTGTTTATGTTTCATGCAACATCCATCAAAAATGTTCTTTTAGATCAAAACAGGACCTCATATATGAGAAATGGGGGGGGGGGCACAGAGATTCTTTTTGCACTAATATTAGTGAGCTGCTGCTGTGCTACAATACTGAAAACATACGTCACTATTCTTTAATATTAGATGTGAAACACATTTAGAATTCTGTCACCTATTGTGCCTGAGCACTGTCAGTGACCCTGGCCAAAGAGGCCCTGAAATGGATGAAATTTGATCATAAATTCAAAGCTGTTCTGAACAGGGGCCCCCAAAATACGATTGGCCCAGGGCCCCCAAAATCCTTAAGATGTCCCTGGCTCCATAAATCTCTCACTGCGGACCAGTGACAAATGGACCGCTTCCATTTGCAGAAGACCTCGGTGTCAAATGGATGGGAATGCCTGATAGCGATTACCACCGATCAATGGGCAATGAATCAAGGCTTAATCTGAAGGGGGAGGGGCTGTGGGAAGGCTAGCAGACAGCGGGGTGTCATATAAGAGAGCAGACTTGGGCGCCGCGAGGTGGGTGGGAATGGAGCAAGCACGGCATGTTTCTAGCATGGGGAAGTAGTGGGCCCAGCACAGCAGTCACTAGCGCGTGATTTGTGATCCGCGTTGATGTTGGTACCATTATGTGAATGGATCTCAGGGGTCCTATGAACATGCTTCACACTGCATCAGGCAGACATATATTTCCACTACCAGTCTATCAAACTTGGCTTCTAACCTGGGTTAGGGATCATCCACAATTTCCCAATTTTGTTTCCTCCCTATTAAGGGCTCCACATTCCACTTCATTATAAGCATTGGCAATGCCAATAGGTCTGGCTTTAAAGAAATGTTATATGTTAGTAGTGAGGTAAGATAATATACGGAGGGATAAGTGTACTTGTGTGGAAGCAACGAACTGTAGAATAATATTGGTGTAGATTAAAAAGAAAAGGTGACCGTTGCACATTCAGACCAGAGCTAAAAATCAAGGTGAGATTCACACAGACTGTGCCTCCCACCATCTTTGCTGCTGCTGGAGAAAAACACCATAAATTAGTTCTCTAAGGCACTTTAATAGCATTACAATGTCTTATGTGTGTCCTTGAAAGTTCAAGGTCAAGCAGCTGGATAAATAAACAAAATGATCACTGGCTGGGCTGTGTTGAGGACAAAGCACTTTATTTGTGATAGCACACAACCTCTGCCCAATCAAAACATGTGCTCCTGGCTCCCAACATGTGGGTTGAGCCAAAGCCCCTCTGCTTGTGATTCTCACATAATTTTCTGAGGACATTTGCATTGTCAAGCCAGACCATAAAGAATGGCGAGTGTCTGTGACAGTGTGCACAGATTCCAAAGTTCTGCAAGTGGTCCTGCTCAGTGATAGAATGTGTGACAAGACGTTTCAGAGGGTAACATCAGTACAAATGAAGTCAAAACTAGGGGAAGGAGAGAAGTGCTGAAGTTCCTTTTGCGTAATTATGCAAAATTTCAGAAAATTTATGCAGCATGACATGAAATTATTTGAATGATAATTCGCCAATTTGCAATATATTTTAGTGGAAAAAGTGTGATAACGCTTTCATTTTGGATATGAGGAAAGTATTTCGAGCTAAAAAAGATCAGCGTAAAGATGAAAAGTGCTGCGGTACAACTCGTCACTTGCATTCTGGTTTGATACACGTAATGATCCACTGCTTCCCGCAATCCAGGGATTTTACCTGAACGGTCTTTAATTACACACCCAGGCATAACTATGCTTAGATTCAAGATATTTCACCTATCAAGTGTACTTGCTGAAATGCTGGATATTACGCAAGAGTTACACTGGCCTAATGAAAATTTCCTCATGGGCCTATTCAACATCACTGCGTAGATACATAAACAGATAGAAATGAGTGGCAAACTGTAGGTGATGAAATGCTTCAGACAGAATTCAAGGAAGCAAACCTGAGATTCTATACAACCACTGAAGAACTACACCCTTCAAAGATGGCATCATGGATATAGAGAGGAGCTGCCATGAACTGCACATAAAATGGTAGTACAGTGTTGGACTCCTAAAAAGTACACATTACATAGTCCGCAATACAGACTCAGTAGCTAAGGATGAGGCAGCTAGTCCATAAAAAAAAAGTGACCCCTTAAAGATTCCTCCTTGTGTGATGAAGCTATCCAACATGGTCTTAAAGATATGCATGTTCCGGTAATGCTGATCTTGGAAATGTGTGAGCCAGAATTTTGGGGTGGTAACGAAGTATCGGCGAGGGAGGAGTTCCAAAGTCTAAATTTCACATTTAAACTTACGAAGCCCCCTGAGCGGAATTGCTGCAAATTTGTTTGGATGAGAGTGCTTGATTCTAAATAATTGGATGTGCATTTTCACCTTATTTTACAAATATTCACAATAGAAAATTATAATAACAAGTGAGTTCATAAAACATTTCTCAAAGGGAATTTAAATCTAAGGTGGACCTGTGTCGCTTAAAATGCTTTCTGATGCCTGAGAAAGTGCAAGACCACATTTGATCAGACTAACGTTGATGCTAATTTGTACCGGCAAAATTGTAAGCTACAATATTTGGAGATTACAGAGGCTCAGTGCTTAATTTGAGCCAGTGGTTTTTCGGTGCTGGCACCAGCACTTAATTGGTCAATATCGGCACTCACTGACATGATCTGCCACATGGAGGCACCTTTTGTCTGCCTTTGAGATAAGCACAATGTTAGTTGTTTCATCATTCAATAAACATTAAAAGTGGCTAGTACTTGCCACCCAATATATTCTTATAGCTTTGGGGGTCCGGAATAGGTTGGATTGTAACACTTGGGGGCATATTGTACAAGGACTGGCGATAACTATCGCTAACGCTGGATAGAGGTCGTTTTTATCGCCGCATACCGCGGAGAAACTATCGCCATGTTAGCGCGGGGATTTGCAAGCCATCGCTACATGGCGATAAAGTATCATGCGATCGGCGGCGAAAACTGCTGCTAACATTAGCGCGATGGCGTATAGGAATTCCGGCGTTAGCGGGTGAAAACTACCGATAGGCCCATTAGCGGCAAAAAAAACTCACATTAATCAGCCCAACATGAGTTTTTTTGCCTCTAACGCAAAAAATAGCCTATCTGCAACCTCCAATAGAAAATAGGCATAAAAACCAAAACAATGCAGAATGTAGCAGCCAGGGCCAAGTGCAGCACACATCAACAACCCCTGCAAGCCACCCAACATCCAGGATGACCAGGATGAGAGCCCTGGATGCCTCGCTCGGACCTGTCCTACCCGAGGCCTGGAGGCCTCGCTGGACTCATGCCTCTGGAGCCTGGATGCCTCGGGCGGGACCTGCGTCTGGATTGGGACGCGGAGGAGCTGTGGAGTCAATGGGCCGTGGCGGGGCAGACATTGAGGCGCGATGATCGACCGTTCCTGGTGGTGAAGTCTGGCAGGTCACATGCGAGAGCACGTTGCTGACCTGTGTGAGAAAGACCGCCTTGCGGCCCTTGGAGCTGTTAATGGTAGAGGCGCTCCTGCCCACCAACGTAGGGAGGTCTGCATCGCACACTGCGATCCACCACTACACCGGGGTGACGGAGGGGACTACCAACGGTGGGTGCCGCCTCTCTGCATCACAGGCCGGATGATGTTGGGCTGGCCGGACGCTGTGGAGAGGGTGAGACCCCTGAGCGGCGCCGAACTTGTGTGGCGCGGAGCGCTGCAACCTCACGCCTAAGGTGGCCCTGCTGCATCAGCTGCATCAGGAGGTTCACCGGCGGACTTGGCGGCGAGCTGCCGTACCCAGACTTGTGAAATCACACCTGGCTGAGGCTCCTGCTGGCTGGAGTCACGGGTCCGGGGAGAGTGCAGCGGATTTGCGCCACGGTGTCACTGCCCAGGTAAGGAAGGTGGAACGCGTAGCTGCAGGAGGCCCGGGGGTCGAGTCGCCCAGGCCTAGCACACGTAGATGACGCACCCCCAGTGGCGGCTCATCCGCTATGCGACGGAAGAGCACAGGCCCCACCGCTTTCAAGCAGGCAGAAGGAGGAACAACCCATCACATGATGATAACTTACTGATGTCGTCGTGCTATGTTTCCTTTGCGGTGTGGAGTGGTGGGTAGGACTCGCTCCAAGCATGGAGCGGGGCATGGGCGCGGATTGGCGATGCCCACTCGAGTGCGCAGTGACTGTTTGGTCGGCTCGCTCAGGCCGCACAAAGCAGTCATGCGCACTGTCCTGTTCGCAATGCAGGCTGCATTACAGCCTGCATGGAGAACGTGCTCCACACCTCCAGCCCCTGGCTGAACGCACTCCTCCCGGCGCTTTCAATGGCCAATCCCAACGCCGCATTGCAGCGTTGTGGTCGGCTTAGGGGAGGGAGCTCTGGCTGCCCTACTTCCTGTTCCTGGAAGCTGGACTCAGGAGAGCAGGAGCACCCAAGACACGGGACCCCGTCCTCGAGGTAGGTAAGCTGCTCCCGATGCAATACTATGGGCTAACACCGCTGGCACACACACACACCTCTTCGTCCATGCCCCCATCCAGTGTTCTTTCCGGCGTTTCCCACCTCCCAGCTGCCCAGTCCCCTCCGCAGCACTTCCCAATGGCGGCCGCTGGGCAGCCAGGCGCAGCGGGCTTACCACTCATGTGCCAAAGGTATATATGGAGTTACGACGCATACCATTCCTCTCGCATTCCATTACAATGCATACTAATACTAGGCATGTTGCAACAGTAGGGAAGGTGTTGGATTGCGGAGATGTAAAGCAATACTATGCCCACTTCAGTGAGTGCAATCCTAAAACTGACCCTTGCACCCGAAGCAAACACTGACCCCTAAAATTCATCTTTGAGCCCCCACATGACACCCTAAAAATCATATTTGACCCAAATGCACACCCCAATTTTCATATTTCAGCCCAATGGCACAACCCATTTTTCATGAATGACCCCAAACACACCCCAAATTTCAAATTTTACCCCATAATACACCCCACATTTCACACTCCGACACCCAAAACCCATACCCATCCTAAAAATAAAAATACCCCGTACACTGGCCTCTGCAGTGCGTTGTAATGGAATGCGATGCAGAAGCTAGGCACCTGCGTTGTTGGATTTGCGCTGTAGAAGTGCATTGCTGATGTAATGCCTGTGTGTTGTAATGGACGTCTCCCGTGCCAAAAGGCAAGCCATGTGCAAGCCTGTCTCGCGCTCCGTCTCCCTGGACATCGCGCTCAGCACCAAGGACCCTTCCTCCCTCGGACTTGCACTCCACCCCTACCGCGCCAGCACCCGCTCGCCATCAGCCCTGGATGCCACATCGCCTGCCAGGACCAGTAACATCTGCTCCGGACCGGACATCGCCATCACTGATGGCCTGCTAAAATCACCACCAAGGACACCCCGACCATCCAGGAGGAGGCATTGCCATCACCTACAGAAGCACACTCCGACCTACCACGCACTCTAATGGACCCAACGGTGACCAGGAGCCCCTCAACTTCCAGATCCAGACCAACCCCAACACCATCCTCCTGCGGCACCCTCATCTGCAGGCCCCCGAGCCGTGGACACCCATTCTCCGATACCATTGCTTAGACCTCATTGCACACCTGGCCCTCCCATCCACTGACGACATCCTACTCGGCGAACTCGAGTTCCACCTGGACAGCCCCAGTGACCAGAACTCTACCCCCTCCTGGGATAAGCTCTCCAACATCGGAGCTCAAGCAGCTAGTCACCGCAGCAATGCCACATAGCAGGACACACGGTCGAGCACGTCTCCTCCGCCATCTGGACCTTCAACTACAGCCACACCCACCGGACTCTCCTCGGGCCGAGACATCCCCTTGTATACATCACGGCTTCACCATGCCCACCGTACACAACCGCCATATCATCGCCCCCTCGCAGCTGGATCCAGCCCACTGAAGTACGCCCCCATCAACTCCCCTCAGCACCACCACTCCGCCAACGCTAACCGACGGAGGCCAGCACTGCAGCGGCAACCGCCACCGATGGATCTCGGCTGCGCCAACACCCGGGCACCCCTCAAGAACTGGCACTGCATCAGTACCTTACGCCTGCATGATGGCAGGCGGCAAGGGTGACGCAGTGCCTACAGGGATAGGCTGGCCCCATGCATTGCTGGAGCAAGCGCCATGGTTGTGACGCGACTGCAGCAATAGTGGGTGACAGATACGTCCAGGATTCCAGACGTATCTGGCATTGCCTGCGCCATGGAGCGCTGTCCAGTAAATACAAGCCCGCATCCGTGGTGTCGCAAGAAGGGGGTAGTGAAAAGGGCTGCAACACTGTCTTGTCGCAGGCGGCTGCAGCACATCTTATCCCGCCGATGCGCCCGTCGGCCAGCGGCCGTCGCCAGCACTACCTCCCGTAGTGCTGCGCACGTCCGTTGGCCAACGCGGCCCCGCCCCTTACTGATTAAAACCGCTGGCACCGCGGCGGAATTCGCGCTGCGGTTAAGCGGTTAATGATGGTGCACAGTCCTGCCCTGCTAGGTTTGTCGCAGGGCAGCGCAGCTTCCATTGCTTGCAGCACGGTCCAGCAAACAAAACCTGCTGAAATGGGCCCCAAGGGTTATCTCCATTTTTAAGACCAGCTATTTTCTGGTCGTGCAAAAAACTGCCTCTAACTGCAGTTAAGAGGCAGTTTTTTTGGTCCTCCATACTTACGGAATTACCTTGTAAACCATCGCGAGCGGAGTGATAGCGGCCGTTTTTGCACGGGAACGCCTCCCTTGCATGTCATTATAACGCTAACAGAAGTGGCGATCTTACTATATCGGACGTTTTCGTCAAGGTAGACTGCCACTAACAGAGGTTAGCGACAGCTTGTGAATGCGGCGATAAAAATATCGCCGCAGTTGCGTGCGGAAAAGTCCCCAGCTAACGCGGCGTATGGCTCCTTGTGCACATATGCCCCTTGGAGTGTGATGGTTAGTAGCTGTGTTCTTGCTGTCACTCATAGCATTCGATAGTGGCACTTGGTGCAGTGCTCCAATGCATTCTGACGAGGGACCTGGGATGGCACTTTTACAGATCAAGCACTGGAAGGATCGGACTGTTGCCCAATCAATTTTGTAGAGAACCTTTAGAAAGAAAAACGTGTGGCAATCTTGTGACTTTCGCCCATCTTGGTGCATGCAAATGGCAGCTTTTGCACTGCACTTTTCAGGCAGTGCAGATATGCATTGCGCTGGCAGCCTTTAAATCGATTTATTGTGGAAAAGCTGGTACACAGTTACACCTGAAATAAGCAATCAATCTGTTTTTAATGCTCACCTCTCTTTTCTTGGTTAGTAGGAGCTTTGCAAATTCTCCGATAGACTGCCTCTTTCTCGAGTCATACAGTATTTTGGAATATGAGGAATATGCTTTTTATTTAGTCCTCATATGCGAAAATAGGTGGGAGGTACATTCCAAACTCCAAACGTAGCCCACAGCCATTAAGGGCTATAACCTCCTAAATCAAGCCTCCTTCAAACAATTAATGGAAGGTTTGCGGGAGCCACACGCTCAACTCCTCCCTATGTTGAGGCTTGTCTTTAATCCTTGGACTATTACTAACTCTTTATCTGGCCTTGTGGTATTTTGTCCCTTCCCCATTAAAGTGCTAACTTGACAAGAGGGAGAGGGAAGGGTTCCTCACATCTTGGACCTCTTTGCTGAACCATTTATGCAGTCCATCCTGCCCGTGCAGGCTTCACTGAGTTAACCCATTCCATACAGGTAGGCAGAGTGCTAGATATCCATTTATTTATTTATTTATTTTTAACTATTTTTATTGGCATTTTATAAATCTTCATTACATTACAGAATACATAACTTGCACATTTATTGTCATGTTATTGTCATGTCTTAGCACTTAGCACATGATATGGACTATCAGAAATGTATACTTGAGAGGACATTATCCAACAGTACTAATACAAGCAGTTAGCAACAAATATTTGTATACAATCAACCTATGTAGAAGTATGGGAAATCCCATCCCACTTTATATTCGATAGTGTCAGTAGCTGTGTCCAGGGCTCGTGTCCTCAATGGTGTCTCTCCATGAAAGTTGGGGTGTCGGCTCTTTGCGGTATCATTACACCGGGTAGGAAGCGCATGTACTGTCATGTATTAATCATATGTGGTGCCTTATAACCCTTACAGGCATAACAGCATGTAAAGCCCTGAAACTCAGCTGGTGCAGATTGGGGGTATCAAGAAGTATTTGAGAGGCATTTTATGGGTGGTATACTAAAGTGGGATAGTGTAGGTCAATGCGGCTTTGGGTTACAACTGTCGTCCCTAGTACAGTCGGCGTTGACTTCGCGACGTATCACCTGAGGGGGGGGCAAGGGGGGATAAGTGGAGGGGAGAGGCATGAAGGGGTGTCAGAAATGGGGTCTCTAGTTGGCAGAGGTAGGTACCTTTGTCCAAATAGGGACCCTTCTTCCCTAGTCAGGATAAAGGGAGTTACACTCCTAAAATAGCCCCTGCTCACCCCCTTGGTGGCCCGGCACGAGCAGTCGGGCTTATCATAGAGGCAGTGTGTAAAGCATTTGAACATAACCAACGGTAATACAGTGTAAGCACTACAAAAGGACACCACACCAGTTTAGAAGGAATATCCAATGTTTTATATACTTAAGACAAGGAACCAAAAGCGATAAAAATCCGCAATACAGTGCTTACCAATCTTCAGTTATCAAAATAACCTTGAAAAACAGCTCCTTGATGGAAGTCGATAGCTCCCTCCTGGGGCTATCACGGCATTGTGAACAAGCAAATCTAAGCAGTCCTGGCTGACCGCCGCAGCGTCGCGGGCCAGCTACTGTGTCGGGGAAGATCCCGCAAAACAGTACCTTTAGAAATGCAGGGCGTCGGCGAGCCTCTCGTTGAGCTTCTGAAAGCACAGCGTCCGCAGGCGTCAGTTCCGGAGGTCGGTGCAGGAGTCATCGGGCCACTCGAAGTCACACACGTTGCAGATCAAACTCCTCGCGGTTGAAGTCCAGGAGCACTGGCGTCGGCAGGCGTCAGGGGCTGCGGTCGCCGGGAGTGCAGCGGTGCGGTGTGCGATGCCCTCAGGTCGTGAGTGCGAGGCAAGCAGCTCGGTGGCGGCGATCCAGATGGCATCATCGGTGAGACCGAGGGTCGTGGTGCCGAGGTGATGCAGTGCTCATCAAGCGGTCTTGCTGGCAGGTCATGGTGCAAGCAGTGGCGTTGTCATTGCTGAAGCACTGTCGTCGGCTGATGAACTGGAGTCGATGGCGCCGGCGTCGGTGGGCCAAGACGCAGCGGTGCAGGATGAGGGGGCGGTGCGCCCCGTGGCTTTATGAGTAGGTGCCCTCGAACCACGGTGCAGAAGCCGGCGTCGATGCTCGGTGTGAGAGTGGCGGCGTCGGAGGATACCAGAGGCGGCGTTGTGAGGCGAGGCAGTGCGCAGTGCGGTGCCCACAGGTCGGCGGTGCTAGCAGCGGCTCGGTGGTGGCATCCAGATGGCGTCATCGGTGAGACCAGGGTCGCAGTGCGGCACATTGCGGCGGTGCCCTCTGCGGTGCCTTCAGGACACGGAGTCGGCAGCAGCATCATAGATGAGCGTCGGGTTGCCTTTTCTTCTGTTGCTGCACGAAGACACAGTCTCCAGTGCTGAGGAGCAGAAAGAACTTGGAAGTCTTTGCTGTTCCCTGAGACTTCTTGAACCGGGGAGCAAGCTCTACCCCAAGCCCTTGGAGAAGCCTACAAAAATAGACTGCAGAAAGTTCAGTCCAGTCCTTTCACTGCCCAAGGCTAGAAGCAGCCACTTGCAGGCTTCATCACAGCAGGCACTCCAGCCAAAGTGGTAGTTCCTCCTCACAGACTTCTCCAGCTCTTCTTCTTGGCAGACTTCTTGGTCCAAAGAGTTCTAAAAGTTCAGGGGTTTGGGCCCCACTTTTTATAGTCCAAAATCCTTTGTCCTCTCAGGCAGAGAGTGTCTGTGCCCAGCCAGGGCCAGTTCTGCCCTCTCTGGTGTGGCTTCGTGGCAGGAGTGTGGAGCGGCATTGTCAGAGAGCCAGACCAGACCCATTCAGAGTGCAAGGAGAATCTCCACTCCCACTACTCTAAATGCAATCCAGGTCCTACAGAGCCCATCAGACTTCTGGAGCCGCTGCCCCTCTCCAGCCCCTGTCATCCAAAAGCCAGACATGCCAATACACAAACCTAGCAGAGGCCACACTGGATGGATTAGGCAAGAAAATACCTATAATCTAAAAGTGAAGTAACCTCAAACACAGAATGTAAAAATCGCCCTCACTAAAGGTGCATTTGCTGACATTCTGAGTTCGAGCCATACTTCAGCTTTCTTTCTCCTGCCTTATTCCACAGCCATGATTATCGTTTCTAGGATGTTATAAACAAACTCCATTCTGTCCTATGGGAATGGGCAGCCTACAGTGGTGTAAAGCAGAGAGCGCACTGTAATTCACCACCAGGACATGTCACACACAGCCAGTACATGTGCGTTGCCTCTAGCATACACAGCACCCCTGCCCACAGGGGTACCTTGGTCCTACCTTGAGGGGTGACAGCATGTAGAAAAGGGAAGGTTGGGGCCTGGCAAGTGGCTGCACTTGCCAAGTCGGCATGGCAGTCCCAGACTGCCCACAGGCATCTGCAATGGCTGGCCAGAGTTACATTTACAAGCTGTTTGTGTGGGTGGCACAATCCAGTGCTGCAGCTCACTAACAGCATTTTGATTACTAGGCCTCGCACTCAGTGCACTTTACCTAGGGACTGACAAGTGCGTCAAACATGCCAATCATGGAAACACCAATCAATAATACAATTTACAGCAGGAGCACTTGCACTTTAACACTGATCAGCAGTGAGAAAGTGCGCAGAGCCTACTAAACCAGCAAAAACAGAGTCAAACCGGGAGGTCAGAAAGCCAAAAAACTCAGGAAACACGCCAAAAGATGCCAAGTCTAACAAGGAGAGGCCACGCTCACTCTCTGGTCTCTCCACAAGGCCAGCGGTCTGTGCAGTATTCTCAACAACCTCAGTTTGTGAGCGGAGTCGCCCTATTTGTCATCCGTGCAATTAGAGTTGGCTCGGGTGCTCCCAAACAAATAAGGCATCTTCCCAGAGGTCTGCAATCAGATGTTAGCACAGCCCCTTCAATTCTTCTCTATGTAGTGTCCATCTCTAGACACTCCTGTGTCCAAGTAATGATGTGTGGCCCCAGGGACTGCTTCCAAGTCACCGCTATTCGTCTCTGGCCAACGCCGAGGCCAGGTCCATGAACCTGTTGCCCACCTTACGCTTGGGTGGGCCAGGGCTATAATCCCAGCAGGCAAACCTCGCCCCGTGAAATCCCAGACCACGCCCCCAGCGTAGTATTGATCTTCAACAGCACTGCCTGCCAAAAAAAGAGCTGAGTCATCTTCTGCAGTTCCAAGTCATATGCAAGAAATCTGCATCTAACTGGCCACATCTCGGGGGACCCCCTCGGTTTTCCCCCAAAGGCTAGTAAAAAGCCTATGAGGAGGTCATATATGACATATGTATGTAGTTAAATTGGATATGTTTTAGACAAAGTATTACCAGAGATTTTCTTGGGGGACTCAAACACTCCTACTCCACTCTACATCAGTAAGTTCTCTATCTATGATCCTCTATCATTTGCTCCTAAGTTTGCAACAATGGGGTCGAGGAGGCCTCAGGCAGCGATGCGTAAAACCATTCAATTTGGTGGCCCGCTGTTCCCAGTGTGACCAGAGTGTGTAAGTACCCCATGGGTTTCCGCTTCTTCTCTGGCCACGCCCACCACACAGCCGCCCGAACGTCCTCCACCAGCACCTCATAAGTGAGGAACTGGCCCCGCGGGAGTCCAGACCCATCAGCCAACTCTGTAAAGGGGAGTAGTGTTTTGTCCTGATAGCAGTCCCCCACCTTCTCAATCCCGGCTTCCGTCCAGGCTGACAACTGTTCAGCCAAAAAAATCGACTGCGGTTCCCCGTATGGCAACCCCACCAGAGGCAGCTCTGGGGAGTATCTCGGGGTGTCCGGAATTTTAGTCATGCAGCGTTTCCAGCACAGCAGAGCTGCGGTCTGCTAGTGTCGTTTTGTAAGGGACCTTAGTGGCCCGATTCCAGGGGAAGCACTACCAGTAAGAGGCGTGGGTGCTGCTTTGGCTCGATGAGAAACGTCCCCTCTTGGTTTACTTCCTCCAACCATTGGGCCACCCACTGCAGCTGTGCTGCCAGCTGATAAAGTTTGAAGTACGGTACCCCCCGTCCCCACCTCTCTCCATCGGGCAACAGAGGGGTTCGCTTAGCGACACTCTCCGTCTCCCATCCCCCGAGATAAGATCATGCACTAGGGCGTCTAACTGGCGAAACCAAGCAGCAGGCATCAACACTCGCAAGCCGTCTTGCTAGTCTTCCAAGGCGGGGGGCCCAGAAGTTCGGATCGAGCCGCTCTTCAAAAACATGAGTAGCTTTCCATCGCCCCGGATCTACCAGGGGGAGGGGCCGGGCGCATCTCCCCACTCCGGCGGGGATGTGTACACCAGGCCCCGGCCTGGACTCGAAAGAGAACTCACCCAGCTCGCAGTCACTGCCGGTTCTCCTCTCTCAGCTGCGGCTCGGCCGGGTACCCCACGGTCCAGGATACCGCACTGCACAGCCTCCACCGATGGGCCCACAAAGACAGCGCACAGAGACCAGCTGCGGCCGTACGTACCAAGCGGAAAGCCCTGATTTGCCGGCCAGCCTCCAGGCATCAGCAATGTGGAAACGGTGCCGCCCAGGCACTCTCTCCAGGCCATGCCCGCCGTCAGGCCTCCGGATCGCAGGCCCGGGCTGATCGGCTCCCCTGGCCCCGCTCTCACCAGCGCCGCAAAGACGTCTCCTCAAGCCACAGAATTCACCTCAGCAATGTCCCGCAGAGGTCCGGCCCAACTACCGCCCAGGACATCCAGGCTGGGGATTCCACAAGTTTCCAGGCGGATTAATGCTTGCAGGCCGGTGCAGGGCTCTCTTCGCTCACCGTCCTGCCATCTTCTGCTGGCTAGCCACGCCTCTGTGCTACATATCCATTTAATGCAGATTTCTCTGCATGCAATTATTATCAGAATAAGAAGTAACTGGGATTGAGAGGATGTTGCCAATTTCCCCTTTAACCCCTTTCATTCTCTAGAATCCTAAAAATAATCAGAGTCAGGCTTACCTCTATATCTCTTTTCATACTTCTGTTCAGAATCTTACCCACTTCTTGCCTGAAGAGTTGGATTCCTGGACACTGCCAGAGTAGATGAACATCATTTGCCATTTCGGACAACCTGCCATAACTTTGCGTTTCTGCCCTCCCCAGTTTCAGATAGATTCTTTGGAGACCAGTAAGCCCTATACAAGCTAAACAAATGGAATCTCTCCTCAGAGTGCAGATCTCACAGATGACCAAAGTGCAGACATTGATACTTGCCAAGGTGTAGTAATTCTGCTGAAATGGGAATGAAGCTGGTTTTAAAATCTCCTCTGGCAAATTGTGGGAGCCATCTACATCTTGTACCAAAATCCAGTGCCACTTAGATACATCTTTTTTCTGTGTCCCTACGGTGCTGTAAATTCCTCCTCTCATTCTGTTCTGGCCCCTGTATTGGGTTGTTCCCCGGAGGTCAGCTCACTGTTTGGTAATACTTAAATCTTGGGAGCTGTTCGAAATGGGGGTCTCCGGTTGGCAGGTTGCTACCCTGCTTCCAAGTAGGGACCCTTCTTCCTAGTTAAGGATAAAGGACACTACTACCGAAATAACTACAGCTCCCCCCCTTGGTAGCTTGGCACGAGCAGTCAGGCTTATCTCAGAGGCAGTGTGTAAAGCATTTGCACATAACCAACAGTAGTACAGTGAAAACAACACAAAAGGACACCTCCCACCAGTTTTAGAAAAAATAACTAATATTTTATCTGTGAAAACAAGACCAAAAATGATAAAAAATCACTATTACAGTTCTCAGAAATATCAATAATCATAAATAGGCTTAAAATACAGTTCCTTAAAAGTCAATAGCTCCGTCCAGGGCCATCATGAGCGTCGTGAACAATAAATCCAAGCAGTTCTGGCCGACCACGGCGTTGCCAGGCCAGCTACGGTGCCAGGAAGCCCCACAAAACAGTACTTTTTTAGAAAATGCAGGGCATCGAGAACCTCGCGGTGAGCTCTGAAGAGCCGGCGTCAGCAGGTGGCAGCCAGTTCCGGAGGTCGGTGCAGGAACCGCTGGCCCCGCTAAGTCACACATGTTGCAGATCAAACTCCTCACCATTGATGTCGGGAGCACCGGTATCGGCTTGGAGGTTGTTGGGGCTGCGGTAGAGAAGTGCAGCGGTGCAGCGTCGCCGGTGCCCGCTTGGGTCCAAGTGCAGACAGCAGCTCGATGGCGGTCAGATCCATCGGTGTCGGTGAGACCAGGGGTTCAGGTGTGAAGTGATGCGCGGTGCTCGTCGCGCTGCCGAGCAGGTCCCGGTTGCAAGTAGCACCGTCATCAGTGTGGAGGCGCTGTGCGTCAGCTGACAAGATGGAGTATATGGTGCCGGCGTCTGTAGGTCAAGGCTACGGTGCAGGATGAGGGAGCCGTGCATTTGTGTAACTTACCAGCGGTGCCCTCCCGAACCACGGTTGCAAGCAGCGACGTCAATGTCGGTATGGAGTGAGTGTCTTTCGAGGATGCCAGGGCAGCTGCGTGGGAAGCGAGGTGGTGCCCACAGGTCATGGTGCAAGCAATGGCTCGGTGGTGGGTTTAGACCGGCATCGTCGATGAGACCAGGGTTGCGGTGCCAGAAAGTGCAGTGGTCACCTCTGCAGTGTGCTTCAAGACACGGAGCTGGCAGCGGCGTCGGTGATGGCATCGGGTTGCTTTTCTTCTGTTGCGGCACAAAACACACAGTTCCCAGAGATGGTATCAGATGAACTTGAAGTCTTTGCTGTTCCTGAGACTTCCGCAGACAGGGGGCAGAGAACTCCACCTCAAGCCCTTGGAGAAACACAAACAAAGAAGTTGCAGAAAGTTCAGTCCAGTCCTTTCTTTGCCCAGAGAGAAGCAGCCACCGCGAGGCTAACACAGCAAAGCACACAGCAAGGTGGAAGTTCCTCCCTCACAGCTTCTCCAGCTCTTCTTCTTGGCAGGGTTTCTGAGTCCAAAGAGTTCTACAAAATCCTAGGGGTCTGGGCTGCAATATTTACACTACATTTCCCTTTGTTCTCTTGTGGCAGAGAGTGTCTATGCGCGGTGGCTCAAACCATTTCTGTCCTCTCTGGCCCAGCTTCCTGGCAGTAGGTGGAGACAGCATTGTCCAAGACAGACCAGGCCTATTCATGTGCAAGAGAGTACACTCCCCACTACTCTAAATGCAGTCCAGGAGTCTGCTCAGCCCACCCCTGACCAAGCAGGAGAGGCAGGACACACCTCAGCCCCTAGTTGGCTGTACAGAAGAGAATGCACATCCCCAGCCACACTGTCACTCCAAAGCCAGACAGTCAATCATACTGCCTAGCAGAGACACATAGGATGGCTAAGCAAGAAAAATAACCACTTTCTACAAGGTGGTATTTTCAAACAGACAACATAAAAATCAACTATACTAAAAGATGCGTTTGTACATTCTGAGTTCAGACATGCTAAACTCCATTTTCTCTATCTTGTCCCAATGGAAAGTAATATTAAAGTAGATGTTACAAGGAAGTATCTCCCATTCTGTCCTATGCGACAGATAGCCTTCAATAGTTTGAAAGCGAAATGACCACTGTATTTCACTATCCAGGAAATGTCACACACACCAGTATATGTCCTACCTTTCGCACACACTGCACCCTGCCAGGGGCACGTTGGAGCCCTACCTAAGGGGTGACTTACATGTAATAAAAGGGAAGGTTAGGGCTTGGCAAGTGGAGTCAGCAGTTTCCAGGAAGTCGACACATGGCAGTAAAAACTGCATGCAGGCACTGAGTGGCAGGTCTGAGATACTTTTACAGGGCTACTTCTGTGGGATTAAACACACC